>JAODKM010000034.1:9316369-9345404 GCA_026780845.1 Petrocephalus sullivani
CCAACCATGAGCCGCCCCCCCCCCCCCCCACTGCTGACCATCAGGATTGGTATTGACCCCCGCCGTCCCTATCACAAACACAGCAGCGAGGAGGTGGGGGGGAGGCTGGGTGTGCAAACTGAGGAATGGGCGGCAGAGATCCAGGGCATAAATCACACCAGGGCGGCCCAGATGCCGGTCCTGACACCCCCCAACATTGATCAGTGATGGGGGGGGCCAACACGGTGGTGAGAGGGCAGCGTTCCACCAGCGGCGTTTCATTCCTGCTGCTTTAGAGAGCCAACCAGCTGCCTTTGGGTCAAGCTGGCCTTAAATTGTGAAGGTCAACTTTCTCCTGCCCTCGTGGAGTACCCTCAGATTTTTCAAATTCTATATGTATGATGATTGTTTAATAGATACGGCCAGAAAATGGCCCGAGGTATGGGAAACTAACACGACAGCACTGTGTGTACATCACAAGCTCCATGCCACGATGATTCATTTTTCTTTTCCTGCATGTTCAGGCTCTCCTAGAGGTGGTGAATGACCTGTTTGAGGAACAGACGGACCTGGAGAAGATTGTGCGGAAGATCATGCAGCGAGCCCAGACCCTGCTGAAGTGTGAGCGTTGCTCTGTGCAGCTGCTGGAGGATATCGAGTCCCCGGTGCGCGTCCTACATCCTGCGGCCTACGGTCCAGTGTAGCTTAGCTTAGCATTAGCTTTCCCTCCAGTGTAGCTTAGCTTAGCCTTAACGTTTCCTCCAGTTTAGCTTAGCTTAGCCGTAGCATATGCTCTAGTTTAGTTTAGCCTAGACTTAACTTACGCTTCAGTTTAGTTTACGTAGCCTAAGCTTGGCTACCATGACAACTCCTCACTGTAATATATTGTCTTCAAGCAGAATGTTATAATGCACCTTGAAGGGGTTTCCATCAGTTACTTGACAGTTAGAATAATGACTTCAGGTGAGATGGATTAGCCGTCTTCATGTACACTTAAGGTAGAACTTGAGCATCCTAGACTTGGAACTGGGCATAAAAGACTAAATACAAAAGTGTGATCCCTAATTAGTGTAGTTTTGCTTTATCTGCTTAATTCCAGGTGGTAAAATTCACAAAATCCTTCGAGCTGCTGTCCCCCAAATGCAGCGCAGATGCAGAGAGCAGGTGAGATCAAAGTTTGGTCATTTTGTTTGAATGCTAAACCAACCCGCCCCACCCTCTTGTCTATAAACTCAACAGATCGGCATCTTATTGTAACACACTGCTACTGGGAACCTGCAGTGTTTCACAAGGTTACTCTGCAAGAGTTTGCCAGAACCATATGCAAAATGTATTTAATCTAAACTGATCTCATTTAATAAATCAAAATAGTCCAATTAATTAGTCCCATAATATTAAAAAGTCCCATTTATGTTGCCATAGCATGTTGTTCCCTAATTCCTGACCTAGAGGGCCAGAATCCAACACAGTCTGCAAATTTCCCTGCTAAAACACACTTACTAATTCTGGTAATTAGCTGATTAAGATGTGTTTGAGCAGGGAAGTCTCCAAACTGTGTTGGATTCTGGCCCTCCAGGACCGGAATGGAGGAGCCCTACCAAAGCAGGATTAGAATGCTGCCGGGTTTCATCATCAGCTTCATGTTCAAACTCAGATAGTTTACTCCATTGTCCATGTTAATTACATGATAACTTGACATTTAAATCATGTTCCCTTTAAGAAGGCAATATCATAAAATGCCGTCTTGTAAGTCTGTTGCAGTTTTCATAGAGATTACATATAAGCATTCCCGAGTTCAGTCAGACTTGTCAGAAACCGTGCAGACTTCCTGTCCGCGATATGATGGACATTCGGGCCACTGTTTTGCCCCGGAATGGATGTGTGTGATTCCATTCTCTCGTCACAGAAATTACCAGCCTCCAGTTAATGCCTTTACTGTTCCTACACAATTGGTGACGCCGTAAGGTCTCGCAGTTCACGCGTTCCTCCTAAACGAGACGCCTGGGGAGTTTCATGCCAGAGAAGCAGAATGAATTAGAGAAGAGCGTGATGAATGAATATGCTGATCCCACCGATGAGAGACGCTGTAACAATGGTTTGTGGTGTTTGGGTACATTTCCCTCCCGTGGGTCTCAAACTGGACTGAAAAGCAAAAGGGAATAAAAAAAAAAACAACACAGGACAGAAATCAAAGCCTGGCCTTTTTTCCACCTTAGCAAAAAGGCAGAGATGCAATGGGATGAAATATGGCCAGCAGAGCAGCGCGGTCCCAGAGCGCGCCCCCGCGCCCAGATCGCGGTAATGGCGCCGCCAATTAGGCGACGGTCAGAACCCAATGCCTCACCGATTAGCATGCTGCCCGGTGATGCCCCCTTTTCAGCTTTTCATAGGAAGAAGCCTGTTGCAGAAAATGGTGCTTTTGACGTGGGCATATCATACCACGAGGCTTAAAAGTAAATGAATAATTATCACCCTCATCTAAATTAATAAAAACAAACAGACGCCTTATGGTGTTAATATTCCTGGCACACAGTCTGATTATCCAGCAATGGGTTACAGTGTATATATATATATATATATATATATATATATATTTGAATGCATATCAGCTTATATTTTACTTATAAGATATTGCGTAACCTGAGTAAACCTTTCTGGTGATCACTGGGTAGGTATCATCCCCAGGAGGACAGGCACATGTCACCATCGGATTCCCTCTAGGTGTGGGAGACACATCCTGATCCCCACTTTCCCACCAGGAGTCTTGTAGATTTCCTTTTGGAGCAGTTTGTTGAAAAGCTGCAGCCCGAGACCCCAGGACTGTGCGCATGGGTCCGGCACGTGCCACAAGGGAAACCTGCGAGTCACGGTTGGCCGAGCCTGGCTGAAATATGGCCCTCGGCCAGTGGAAGGTGTTAAATATACTGCAGGCTGCATGATTAATAGCAACAGCTGCATCTCCCGCGGTTTAAACGTGAGGGATGTCAGCGGCCCGGGGCAAAGAGACGGGGAGGCATGTCAGCGATGTAATGAGAACACGGCATTCCTGGCGGGCCAGGAACACTCTGCTCGCAGCCTGATGGGGGCGCTAGACGCACTGCAGCGCGGCCTAGGCAGCCACAGCAGTTAGGATGCCCTGCAGATATTTTATTTGTGACTCTCAATACGTGGAAAATGCAAAGAGACTTCAGAACATGGGGTTTCTGGCATACATGCAGTTACATTATTTACACCTTAATTTAAATGAGAACATAAGTGTTTTCGTAATGGGGGGGGGGGGGGGGTGTGGTAGCTGGTTGCTTGATTTGGGCCTGGTTCTGTTTTTTGCAGTTTGCATGTTCTTCCTGTGCTTACATTGGTTTCCTCCCAGAGTCTGATAACATAGATTAATTGGCTTCCTAAATTAGTGTGTGTGTGTGTGTGTGTGTACAGGTTTTGCAGGTTTGCAGGTACAGCAAAAAACATGACTAGTGAGGTCATTTTTTCAGGCCTCACAACTTCAGACTTCATTTTATAAAAATCAGCAAATGCAATAAAAAAAGTAAAAATGCCAAACGTCTTGTATTTTGTTTGGATATGGTGAAGGTTAGGACTGGGTAGGGGCTAAGGCTGACTGGGGTTAGGGTTCTTCCCATAGAAATGAATGGAGGGTCCTCACTAATAGGAATGTGTGTGTGCGTATGTGAGTATATGGGTGAGTGCTGGAATGGACTGGTATCTTATCCAGGGTGACTGCTGCTATGTGCCTTACGCGGCTTGCTTGCTCACAGTGATCCTATTCTGAGTAAACTGTGGTGGATGGATGGATGCATGTTTCCTTTGCGTTTGAAAGAGATACATTGTAAATTATAAAACCACCCAAATTCACCCCCCTGTTGGTCAGTCTCTCAATCGTTTTGTTTCCTCCAATGCACGTAATTTGCCTAAAATGGGTTCAAATGTATAATTTTGTATCATCTCTGCTTCAAATAAAAGTATAGCCTTGATTTGATTAGAATCCACATGTGGTCCATGGAAAGCTTCCACAGCAGCAGCGTGCAGAGGGCTTCACACTCCAGCTTATTCACTGTCCACCCATTTTTTTTTTGGTTTATAAGTGAATTCAGCGCTGTCAAACTCCGCCCCCTCTCCCCCCCCCGATGGTCTCCTTTGTGCGGCAATTCCTGCAGTTTTAAGGACAGCCTGGAGAAATCATCCTACTCTGACTGGCTCATCAACAACAGCATTGCGGAGCTGGTGGCATCCACTGGGCTCCCGGTGAACATCAGCGACGCCTACCAGGACCCGCGCTTCGACGCCGAGGTCCGTCCATGAGTCTGCCACACTTTCGGAGAGCCTTCTTCCCTCTTACAGTTTTTTTTTCGATTGCTTTGGCACATTTCATGAAACATACCTAACATTCTCAAGACTATAAAAGCATTTCTCAAATCAGTTTATGAATATAGCACAACACTATGGTCAAGCTGCAATAGCCTTTAACTTACCCAAAACAATTAACTCATGTCTCAAAAGCAAATAATTCCACCACTGGATTAGTCAGTGCCATTACAGTGTGTAAAGTTCACTGGCCACAGAAAGCACTCGCATGCACATGTAACTTCTTCAGGTCTCAAGACACTGTATAACAGAAAACACAAATGTCACATAGCACTGTATAATACAAAATCGGCAAAATGGCAATGCAAGAACAACGAAACAGCATCAAAATCATGTACTGTGGGGATCAAAAACACACCAATGCCATATCACTGCAATTTATGGAATATATATAAAAAAAAATGATCGTTTTTAGGGGTAAAAGTATTACAATGGGAAAGTGTAAAATTAAAGCAAGTGAAATTTGTACCAAATTGTACAAAACCATTTGCATATATGTACTAAAACACTTGGGAATTTGTGAGAAGCGACGGGAAACGATGTTGTGCTGTGCAGAAGTGACATTATGGTGTGGGGATCACACTTGTTGTTATGCAAATGGTCATTGTTATTGGAGACTCTGATTGTGAGGAACGCAGCAAATCAATCGAGGAAGCAGGAAACGTCCTGCTTACGCACTGTGATGTGTCTGGGGCAGCGGGAGCGGGAGAGCAAGAGGGAGAGGAAGAAAGAGGGATAGAGAGAGAGAAAGAAAGAGAAAAGAGAGGGAGAGAAAGAAAGTAATTTCAGTAATCCCAAAGGAAATTGCAGGATTACAGTTCTTTTACATACACATTGGGGATATGTGCAGGTCCACATTTCACAATCAGCCACCGTGTACCTGTTTCCTTTACATGGATTGGATGCTCTTTGATTGTCTCCTGACCCGTTTCCCCTGTCTTTCAGGCCGACCAGTTCTCTGGCTTCCACATCCGATCGGTGCTCTGCGTGCCCATCTGGAACAGCAACCACCAAATAATCGGTAGGTCCGGATCAGACACCACGACAGCCAAGTCACACGCGAAGGGAGAAAGGCCTCGCAGCCTGGGCGGCTTCGCAGTCTCGAGGACGAGGGCTTATTATCGATCAGCCCTTAGTGGCTTCTCCCCAGAAGGTAGTGTGGGCATATATAAAGCAGGAACATATAAAGGGGCGTGGCCTTAGGGGCACTGGTCCCAGCTAAAAGTTGATTGGCCACTGGAGTTCCCTCTCTCCTGTCACTCACCGATTCAAAGCATATCATTTGATATAGTTGGCCCATCTGTATGAATTATAGTCCCACTTATGCCCGCCACTTTAGAGAATCCTAGAATGGCCTTGCGGGAGATGGGTGTAGAACACACTCCAGCGTGTCGCACAGAGAAGCTGTGGACCCCCTGAGGAAGGTCAGGCAGCAGAGGGGGGTGGGAGAGGAGGGCTGCAATGGCGCGCGTGGGCGAGCGTGCGAGCGTGGGAGGAAGAGCCGCTCGGGGAGGGGGGCGCACCCGTGGCTGCAATGCCGCACCGCGTCAAGCATGTGCCCCTTCAAAAGACTGAAGACACCCCACCCCACCCCGATCTTCCCCGGGTTTTGTGAAAACCGCGGCAAAGCAGATATGAATGCGGCTGGTGCCCAATGTAGGACGTTTAGACGGGCTCAGCGACTGACTCAGGGGCCCCGTCAGCGACTAACAGACTGCAACTGGCGGACTGCGACTGATGGACTGCGACTGACGGACTGCGACTGACAGGTGCCTTGGAGGCGAATGCTGACCCTGGGGAGGTGGTTGACGGTAACAGCGGTTTCACCACCAGCTAACGGGAGCGCTGATTCGGCAGACCCCTCCCCCCCCCCAGCAATTAGTGCTTACTCCAGAGCCCCCAGTTGCCGCCATTGGTGCGCCTCCGCGAGACACGGAACGACCCGACAGGACAAAGCCAGCCCTGTTCAGATCTCGGGTCTTCCTGCCTCGCTCTGAGAGTGGTTTATAACGAGGGTCCCGGTCCGGTCGGCGCTCAGAGGGCGTGACCCGAGCAGGACTGGCTGAGACGCTCCTTTGTGGCGAGGCTGAAATTCCTGAAGAGCCAGCGGCAGGGGGCGGGGACCGGGTGGGTGGGTAGTGTGTGACTCGTAATGCCAGGTAGTGCGTAATTAAACTGCCATCAGACAAACGGACCCTGGCTTTTCCCAGTCTGCATTCAGAAAAGGCCAAAAGCCAGTAGCACAATAACTGTAGTATTTTACCATGTGGTACAACGGTAAATGAAAATGTAGCTATCAGTCTGACTCTGGGATGCAGGGAAAAATTACATGTATTTATATTTAGTTACTTTGTGATATTAACCAGATTGGGTAAAAATACATTTAAAAAGTACCCCAACAAAAACCCATAGATACTGTATTTATACATTTACATATATATACATGTGTCTATTTATGTATTTCTTTATATTTATTTAACTAAATATTGGAATAAATTTGTGTAATTTGATAACATTATATAATCATGTTTATTTGTATTATATATTCATTCAATATGATTATATATCCTGTATATATTTGCCTGCCAGCAGAGTGTAAAAATGGACTGCAAAAGAATGCCAGAGTAATATTCATTAGTGCAGCCAAAGGCGGCTTCCCTGTATTGTTTTATCAATGACTTTAATTAACGTGTGGGAGTGATTGCAGCCTAATTGGGACCCAGTGAGGGGAAATGGATTGTGTAAATGAGATAGCAGCCAAGTCAGACTTAATAACCAGCCAAGAAAGCAGAGCCAGTGGATTGTGGGGTACCTGCAGGGGGGAAGGAGGGTGTTTATGGATCCCTACGTGTCCCGAGCAGGGGTGGCCCAGGTGCTGAACAGACTGGACGGGAAGCCATTCGACGACGCAGACCAGCGGCTCTTTGAGGTACTGCTCATTAATGTGCCCCATGCTGCCCCCCGCGGGGCTGACGCGACGGCGTTTACACCTGTATCTTTTGTAGACATGAAAGCGGGAGTGTTCATTAAGATTGCAAACAAAAGCTAGTTTGCTGAGTTTGTTGTATTTGTTGTTGTGTTGTTCAGTGAGTGGCAATCAGCTTTTTTGTACTCATAAATCTTCATAAATAGGTGTCGCTCTGGATGCACATAAACTGTTTATATACGTGTGACACGGCACAGCCCTAATGTAGTCACTCACAGGCAGTGAATCAGGCGATGTTTGTGTGTGTGTGCAGGCACGGTGCTGTGTGTGCGTGTGTGTGTGTGGTATCCGCTCACCATCATGGAGCCCTGACAGCTGTCGTCTTCGTTTCCTACACAGGCCTTCGTCATCTTCTGTGGCCTTGGCATCAACAACACCATCATGTACGACCAGGTGAAGAAATCATGGGCAAAGCAGTCCGTGGCTCTGGATGTAAGCGCCGACATGATTGGCCTTCTCAGATATGTCACTCATTGGCACTGGGGCTGGGGGGAGGGGGGGGGTGCAAGTAATGGTGATGTGTGTCGTTGTCCCTCCCTTGCCAGCACAGTGGTGCGATGTTGCACATCCCTGGCTCCTCCCACTTCCTGTAACATGTTCGGGCAGAATGCCATTTAGCATCACAAAGATACGCCCCAAATATGCTCAAAAGCAACAGTGCGGTAAAACTAACTGTGTATGATAAGATTATTTACAGATACTCCTTGCTGGTTTGACTTATGATATTCGCATCTTTACAGTGGCACGATAGCGATTCACATTTAACAGCCAACTTTTTGAAATGTTCCAGGGATAGTGATTTGATAAGTGGTGTTAGTGTTTCCCAACCCAGTCCTCTGGGAACCCCAGTCAGTCCATGTTTTTGCTCCCTCCCAGCTCCCAGCCAATCAGGAACTCTGAATACCTGGTACAGGCATGCTGGGAGCTGAGAGGAAGCACAAACGTGGACTGACTGGGGTTCCCCGAGGACTGGGTTGGGAAACGCTGTGATACGTAGTATGATACTTTCTACTATGCTGGGTGATGGCAGCATCCACCCAGCCACATTTCTAGTCCTTGTAGCGATTCTAAGCATAAACATCTCATACAGTCTTTTTTTGTGCTTAACCTAATAAACTTGTATTCATTTATATACTTTTCAATTATTGATATTTTGGTTAGTTACAGTAAATATTTATTTAATTATTCAAAGACAGTACCTATTTACTTATTTACTTACTACTTTCAACTTATGATATTTTTCACGTACGATGGGCTCATCACAACGAAACCAAATCGTAAATCGAGAAGCACCTGCATACACTCCCTGCTGGCCTGCAAACACACTGGGTGCCACTGTGTCGATCCATAGCAGCCCCTTCTGTCCATCAGCTAGAGCACATTTATTCTCGACTCTCAAGGATACCAAAGTCTGGTTTTTAATATGCTGGCTCTGTCGGTCTCATACTCATGCCCTAATTGTTTGCTACAAAGTGAAAACCCGTGTCAGCGTGCTGCAGGGTGCGGCCTCCCCCATTGGCCGTCCGGCTCACCTGCTGGCGTGGCGTCACGCTCCATTACACGTACGGCATCTTTCACCATCGACTAAAGGTCTGCCGTGACATTATGTCCACCTCATCCCAGCAGCAGGGTACATGGGGGTCTTTTTGTTGTGTTTTAGTACAGTGAGCTCTAATTGTGTCACCTCGTCATTGGCAGCCCTGAGTGTGGCACTCTGGGTAATATCAGGGTGTTGAAATGGGACTGATGCGACGTGTCGTGCTAGTAGTCCGGGACGCTGGTGCAACCAGGCACAAGAGGGAAGCACGAAGCTTCGATATTCCCCTGCCAACGCTAGGAACAGAGCTCCGAGATTTACAGCGCCACGGTTAGTGTTGCAGGCGTGCAGAAAAAAAAAAATCCTCATTAAGACTCTCAAGACAGCATACATTATTAATGGGGGCACGGAGAAGTGACTGTGCGTCGGTGAAGTCCTGAGTCACCCTAACGAAGCCTTACAAGGGCAATCAGCCGCTTTGTGCAGCTCTCAGCTACTCATTTACTGCACTGATACCGGGGTCGTACCCCTCAGAGGGTCTGAGGAGCACGGGGGCTGCAGGCTTGGACCGGGCTGGGTTTTTGCTAAGGGCCATTCCGGCTTATCGGAGCCAGCGCTGACCAAGCAGGGGGTTGCATGGTGATAAATCTGCATGGACAGACGTAGGCCACGAGGCCCGGCTCCTCCCACCTGCACACGCCGCGGGGTGCAGCGATACAGGTGGGGGTCACCCCCCCCCCCCCAGGATTTGTGAATAGCTCCAGATTGCAGCAGCAAACTCTCGGGCCTGCTGGAATCCACAAGACTCGTGACTAATTCTTATTCACCTCTGATTTTCTCCTTTTTTTCCCCACGGCTGCGGGATGCCGGAGGGACAGGATACCGCACATTACCGCCGTTTCGGAGCTGTGATTCTCGGCGTGACGCCCACCGGAAAAAATAGTCTGGGCTTCTCACATAAAGAGTCTTTTAGACTAAAGGTCCAATTGTGTTGCAGGTGCTGTCTTATCACGCGACATGTTCCAAGACGGAGGTGGACAAGTTCAAGGTGAGCTACATCATCTGAAACACAGTGACAGGTATTAGATGCATGTCTGTCATTAATCTTCTCAGGTGACCCAGCAGAGCGTACACCAGGCTAGTATTACAGGTCATTACGGGAGTAAGTTTGGGGGGGCGGGGGGGCAGGCATTCATTCATCTTCCAACTGCTTTATTCTGGTCAGGGGGAATTGGAGCCAGTCCTAGGGCCAGAATGCACCCTGGATGGGATGCCAGTCCATCACAAGGCACACACACACACAGTCACATGCTATGGGCAGTTTGAGAGGTGCCAGTCCACTTAACTAAATGTCTTTGGACTGCCATAGTGAGAACCACACATGCAGACTCCAATCAATGCAATCAAACAGGAAAAAAACAGAGAAAACCGACATAGCATGGGGTCACAGGAGTCACACAAAGAGGAAGGATGAAAACACAAAGAGAGGGCCGATGGTGACCCCATTCCAGGGATCTCATTTCTCAGACCTAGCTGAGCTGTTCGGCAGACCCTTAGTGATTTTAAGAAGAAATTAATCCAAGCACTAATTGTAGATCCCTGCATTTGTGGCCAAGGATAAACCATATAAGAATATGGCAGATTTGTGGGTAGATCAGAATCAGAATAATTTATTTATTGGCGAGTAATTTAACGTGCAGGGAATTTACTTTGGTGTCGTGCACAGCAAGCCAGGACAATCAAGACAATTGACATATAAATTAGTGCAGATAATGTGTACAATGCAATAGAATGTAGCAGCAGGTTAATTAGATGGGATGGGGGGAGGTTAATATGCTTGGTGTGATGTATCAGTAGGTGATTAGATGGGCAGGGGAACAGACCAAATCAATGGTTGTTGACGAGGCCTGCTGACACAGGGAAAGAAGTGCGCTTTAGGTATATGTTTTTTGTCTGGATAGACAGTGGTAGACCTTGACAGATGGATTATACAAACACGTAACATTTATAGATGAATAGAATCATGCCTTAGTCCTGGTTTGTCTAAATTCAGTTGTTTTGTAATTGAATCGGACAGAGCTTTAGTAGATATTTGGCACTTACATTAGGCGGAGATAAGACCGCTTTCTTTGCTCCGGTAACGGTGCTGCCCCCCCCCCGCCTTCCCCAGTCAGCCCGCCCGCTCGCTCGCCAGCCCGCCAGCCCGCCCGCTCGCTCGCTCACCCGCTCGCTCGCCAGCCCGCCCGCTCGCTCGCTCGCCCGCCCGCCCGCGGACACGAGGTCTTGCTGCGCACAGGCACCAGGGTATTTATCACACCAGGTGTCGCGCGGGGTCACGCAACGTGGGGCCGAAAAGCTCTGACCGCCTTGCATTCCCCCACCTGTTAAATTTAGCATGTTCCCCAGCTGCTGGAGCTGCTAGTGCCGGTTAGCTACCCGCAATGTTGCGCTCCACCATCTGAGCCACTAGGGGGCGATTTCACAGCCCAGTGTGAGAATACGGACGTGTGGTATGTAAGCTTCTTCATACCATCCCAGCCAGACCTCATACCCAGATATGAATATGGGGTGATACATTAATAAAATACATTAATCCAAGAAGAACTTTGCATGCATTCAAGACTGATGGCAACCAAAACACTGACCCAAAAGCAAGCATTCAAGTATTCGGCGGTGATAAAATTCCTGCAGAAACTGAGACTTTAATGTTGCAGTCTCAGTATTTTGGGTCACACTAATTAGTATTTATTCGTTAGTATGGGTGACGCACGCGGCTACAAATCACACCTACTGCAAGAGCACTACATCACGACGGGGATTAGATCACTGTGTTCGGGCACTGCGTAAAAATCGCGGGGGGAGGGCTGTGGAAACAGACTGCCATGCTTGAGCACAGCGTACAATCTGAGGGGGATTCAATAAGACCCAAAAATTCTATGCGCTGTGTAAAAGCTGAACTAGATTCAATCAGACCCCAAACTCTATGCGCTGTGTACAAACCAAACAGGATTCAATCCAACCCCAAACTCTATGTGCTGTGTACAAACCAAACAGGATTCAATCCAACCCCAAACTCTATGTGCTGTGTACAAACCAAACAGGATTCGATCAGACCCCAAACTCTATGTGCTGTGTACAAACCAAACAGGATTCAATCAGACCCCAAACTCTATGCGCTGTGTAAAAGCTGAACAGGATTCAATTAGACCCCAAACTCTATGCGCTGTGTACAAACCAAACAGGATTCAATCCAACCCCAAACTCTATGCGCTGTGTAAAAGCTGAACAGGATTCAATTAGACCTCAAACTCTATGCGCTGTGTAAAAACCAAACAGGATTCAATCAGACCCCAAACTCTATGCACTGTGTAAAAGCTGTACAGGATTCAGTCAGACCCCAAACTCTATGCGCTGTGTAAAATCCAAACAGGATTCAATCAGACCCCAAACTCTATGCGCTTTGTAAAAACCAAACAGGATTCAATCAGACCCCAAACTCTATGTGCTGTGTAAAAGCTGTACAGGATTCAGTCAGACCCCAAACTCTATGCGCTGTGTAAAATCCAAACAGGATTCAATCAGACCCCAAACTCTATGCGCTTTGTAAAAACCAAACAGGATTCAATCAGACCCCAAACTCTATGCGCTGCGTAAAAAGCAAGCAGGATTCAAACAGACCCCAAACTCTAAGCGCTGTGTAAAAACTAAACTGGATTCAAACCATGTCATGTCAGGCGCTGCATAAAAACTGATCAGAATTCACATTTACCCAGGCGCCGCATGAAATTCAAACACACCCAAGTTAAGGCAGAGTATTGAAATCTAAGGTGGATTTTGACAGGCTACCATGACCAGCCCAAGGGTGGAAAATTAAAGGGGGACTCAAACAGACCCTACCCCAGCAGCCCTGAGACAAAAGGAGAACTATGCATCAGGTGGACCTGTTACACCAAAGCCCATCTGAAGTTTCAGCCATGGACTGAAAGTGAGATCTGCCTCATGTTCTCTCTTATTGCACAGCGTAATCATCACTTTTAATCTGCAGCCCCGACAGGCTGCCTCAGCAATCACAGAAATATAGTCCTGCAAACGTGGCCCAAATAAGCCTAACCCACCCGGCCGGACCGTGCCGTTCTGAATCGAGGGCCTCTGATCGATATGCGGTACCTGAGGCAGGAAGTCACTGGCTTTTAGCCGACGGAGAGGAGGTGAAGGGGGTGTAACCGCATGGTTCTCAGATGAGTTACGAGCAGAGAGTGTGTTAATTGGCACACAGTCACCGCACAACGACCGACTAGCCTATCAGAGGCTTCGGGCCGTTATCATCAAATGGGACCATCTGTCTCGGCATGAACGATCTACCACCTGAGCAAAAGCTAAAGTTTCCAGCCATCCATCTACTAATTCCTCATCCTGGTTGGAGTAGGAGTGAGCCTGGGTGGCCGACACCACAGGGCACAAGGCTGGAGTACATCCTGAGTAGGACGTCAGGGCACAAGGCTGGAGTACATCCTGAGTAGGATGTCAGGGCACAAGGCTGGAGTATATCCTGGGTAGGATGTCATGGCACAAGACTGGAGTACATCCTGAGTAGACGTCAGGGCAGAATGCTGAAGTACATCCTGAGTAGGATGTCAGGGCAGAAGGCTGGAGTACATCCTGAGTAGGATGTCAGGGCAGAAGGCTGGAGTAGGATGTCAGGGCAGAAGGCTGGAGTACATCCTGAGTAGGACGTCAGGGCGCAAGGCTGGAGTACATCCTGGGCAGGACGTCAGGGCGCAAGGCTGGAGTACATCCTGGGCAGGACATCAGGGCGCAAGGCTGGAGTACATCCTGAGTAGGACGTCAGGGCACAAGGCTGGAGTACATCCTGGGCAGGACGTCAGTGCGCAAGGCTGGAGTACATCCTGAGTAGGACGTCAGGGCGCAAGGCTGGAGTACATCCTGAGTAGCATGTCAGGGCACAAGGCTGGAGTACATCCTGGGCAGGACGTCAGGGCGCAAGGCTGGAGTACATCCTGAGTAGCATGTCAGGGCACAAAGCTGGAGTACATCCTGGGCAGGACACCAGGGCACAAAACAGTCATACATTACATGCAATATATAGTTGCCAATAAGCCTAACTGCGGGTCTTTGTACAGTAGGAGGAATCCTATAGAATGAAAATCTATAGGTCCAGGTGGTCCCCCTTGAAAAAGGAAGCCTGTCTGTTTTGCCCTAGCAAATCCATGCAGGGTAACGCACCCGCATCCGGCTGTTAGCAGAGGCCCAGCTCAGACCTCAGCGATTTGGGGCTAGCTCACAGACGCCAGCGGGCATGCGGCAAGCCAAAGCGCTGACAGATGGCTCTGTAAGCTGTGTGTGCCACACTGAGAAAGGCCCCCCCTAATCAGATAGTTATTGACCAAGGCCAACGGTGTCCACCGTATGAAATTGAGATGGAATGATCTGGCACAGGTGGTGGAAACGTGCAAGTGCTTGCTCTGAGTCAATAGCAGGAATTACGAATCTCAATAGCGCGCCTTGAATGTATTTCATGTGCATGTTTTTCCCCAGTGGAAAAATTAAAATATAGTAGCTAGCAGCATTGCCGGGGGTGGTGGTGTCATCAGGAAGCTGGCCGTTTTCACCCTTCCTGCTAAGGATTCACCTCCTGAATACCCTCTATTTCCCCCGATCTCTCTCTCTCTCTCTCTCTCTCTCTCTCTCTGTCTTTCTCTCTTTCTTTAGAGACAATACGAGGCTTTGAATAACCTTCTGAAAAGAATGTAGTGTTGTGACCGATGATTTTGATGGCAGAGTTGTTATTTATGGATGGGTGACACTCAGCCGTAGCTGGGCTTGGGGATGCGGTTCTGTTGGGTTTTCATGCTGGCGCTCGAGGTGGACGGTCATTTTTTAAGGCGCGCTAAAATGCTGACACGCTCTCTGTCCCCACACCCTGTTCACAGGCGGCGAACATCCCCCTCGTCTGCGAGCTGGGCATCGACAAACTGTCCTTCGACGACTTCTCGCTGGACGTGGACGCCATGGTAACGGCGGCGCTGCGCATGTTCATGGAGCTGAGCATGGTGCAGAAATTCAGAATTGACTATGAGGTGAGGGGCCCGAGGGCCACGCCCACAAGGTGCCTGCTCATTGGCCCGAACAGAGACCCCGCCCACCCCACAGCGCCTATCTCTCGAGGATCTGATGCCCCTTAGGCTGACACACCTGCACAATTACATTAGGGCCCTTTAGGAACTGTGACACTGCTTAACCGTAATGACAGAAGGTCCATACATCTAAACCAATCTGCTCTAAGCACATCCCCTGAGGCTCGTCCACCCACATACTGGCACCCCCCCTCCACCAAGTATAAACTCCCCCACAGAGTCAGGTCCCACCTTAAGCCGAATCACCCTCTCGCGGTCTCTCTTGGCTCCCCCCTCTCCTGCCATCACAGACCCTGTGCAGATGGCTTCTGACGGTGAGGAAGAACTACCGGATGGTGCTCTACCACAACTGGAGGCATGCCTTCAACGTGTGCCAGTGCATGTTCTCCATGCTGACCGTGAGTACGCTCCCCCCCGGTGGCCAAACGCTGGAACTGCCGGTTGTAGTGCATGTCTCACTGTGCCAGTTTATGCGAAGCTGCATCATCACGCGGAGCTCTGCGTTCACACTGGCATCATCACGCGGGGCTCTGCGTTCACACTGGCATCATCACGCGGGGCTCTGCGTTCACACTGAAGGAAACCATGCTCACCGTCTTCACCAAGTACCAGTGACGCTAATCCCTGCCTTTGTCTATTGCTGACCCCATGAAAATGAAAGAAGAACAGCTTTGCTGGATCCCAGAAAAGACCATAAAACAACATTTAAGCTCCCAGAATGCATATGTGATCCAGGGGCACCGATTCAGCTTCATATCAGCTGTTTGGAGTGAAAATCCTATCCTGCAGTTTTTCCTGAACAAATGTGCTGCCACAGATGTACCCCCATGATAATACGTGGCCTTTCTGCAGTGTGCTGCTATTGTCTGACCCTGCTTGGTGATGAATTGATCTCACTGTCTGCCCCGCCCCCAAGACTGGGTCCACAGCTCCATTCTCGAGTCAGCTGTAAGACCGCGAGTTTGTTTATGGGATCCCCGACTGTCAATCAAATGATGCGGGAAGAGCTCTGACGTACATACAGCCCGCTTTTAGTGACAGTTGACCTGTGGGTGCAGTATTGTTTTTCATAACAGCTTATGCAGTGCAGGGTGATGGTGAATTCCTGATCTCAGGAATCACACCGCAAAAGACAGGGGAACACCCTAGATCAGTGTTTCCCAATCTGGTCCTCGGCAACCCACAGCCAGTCCATGGTTTTGCTCCCTCCAAACTCCCCATCAAGCAGTCCATATTTTCGCTCTCTCCAAACTCCCCATCAGGCAGTCCACATTTTCGCTCCCTCCAAACTCCCCATCAGGCAGTCCACATTTTTGCTCCTTCCAAACTCCCTACCATGGCCTGTCTATGGGTCGCCAAGGACCGGACTGGGAAACACTGCTGTGGATGGGACCCATGCAGATTTATATGTATTTTTAATGCACCCAGTGCACTTCCTTCACATTTTGCTCCCCATGTGTGTGATTCTCAGACGGCCGGATTCCAGGAGACCCTGACGGAGGTGGAGATCCTGGCCCTCATCGTCGGCTGCATCTGCCATGACCTGGACCATCGCGGGACCAACAATGCCTTCCAGGCCAAGTGAGTGCCCCCCGCACCCCCACCACCTGACCCTCGACCTGCCATATGGCGGCCTGCAGACACAGAGCGCCCCTAGGAAGCCATATGTAAGGACAGACAAGTAGTGCTAGCGGCTAGCTCAGCCACGCAGTGAGTGGCCACCCAGTATACAATTATACAGATATAAAGCCAGGGCAATTAAGGCAGAGCCACCGTGCCGTACATCCCGGCTGCCCAGCACTGCACTTACCCACTCTCTCCCTGTCTGCCCTCCTTCTGTCCCTCCTCCCTCTCTCACCCTCTCTCCCCGTCTGCCCTCCTTCTGTCCCTCCTCCCTCTCTCACCCTCTCTCCCTGTCTGCCCTCCTTCTGTCCCTCCTCCTTCTCTCACCTTCTCTCCTCTGGCTCTTCCCTGCCATCTTTCTTTCTCCACCTTTACCCTTTCCTCATTGCATTCCCTCCTTCCCCATCTTTCTCCCTCATCCCCATCTCTCTTTTCCTCCATCTCTCTCCCTCCATCCCCATCTCTCTCCTTCCCTCCCCATCTCTCTTTTCCTCCATCTTTCTCCCTCATCCCCATCTCTCTCCCTCCCTCCCCATCTCTCCCTCCCTCCCCATCTCTCTCCATCCATCCCCATCTCTCTTTTCCTCCAACTTTGTCCCTCCATCCCCATCTCTCTCCCTCCATCCCCCTGTCTCCGTCCATCTCTTTCCCCCTTACCCATCCCTCTCTGTCCCCACCACCCTCACCCCCACTTAGAACCGGCTCGGCTCTGTCCCTGCTGTATGGCACCTCGGCCACGATGGAGCACCACCACTTCAACCATGCCGTCATGATCCTGCAGAGCGAGGTACAGCCTGTGGTCTCCCTGCCCTTCCTGCTCCCTCGCATCATGCTCCCGCAAACATGGCAACCATGCACTACAAGGGTCTAGCTCCAGCAGACATGGCAACCCTTCACAACGAGGGTTCAGGCCTCCTTCAATCATGGCAACCTTGCATGATACATATTGGCTCTTATTCATTTTGCCGGACTGTCTCCCAGTCATTATCACATTGCTTGCGGTGCATAAACCCACATCACAGAAAAGTAATTAAATATAAAATCAAAATCAATGAATCAAAATTAGTGGTTAATTCAGTTTTATGGTATATAATTACATTATAAAAAGTGTATAATTGACTGATTTAATTTGCCTTAAGCCAAATTGTTCTACAAATGTATGAAAACATTGTGTCCTAAAGGGCATTCAAAACATGCTGCTCGAATTGGTTAAACATGCATTGTTAACTGTTACAACCATTTCCGGGCTTTGAGGCTACATGAAATGTTTGTTTTTCAGTGATATTTTAATCTTTTTTTATGTGCGTTTGCAGCGGCTACAGACCTTACCAGGAGCCCAGTGTCAGTAATTTTCTCACAGTTTACCTTTCAATATCTGGGAGGAATGCACAAAAACAAACAGGATTCAAAGGAGAATCCATAATTAGGAGAAGCGCGGTGTTTGTGGGGGGGGAGGTAATTAGGGAAATCCGGGGCTGCGGGCGGGAGAGGGATTAGGAGGCAGCCTCGTTCCGGCTGCTTATTCTGCCTGTGATGATGCCGTGAGCTGACAGATGTTTGCGTGGAGAACCATAACGGTGTCTGATGTTTTGGGGCGTGGCTTAGAGTCGACCTCATTAGCATGCAAACGAATGGCTGCCTTTACTGCACGGTGTGAAGGAACTTGTAGCTGACCATGCCAACGAGCATGAACTGTTAATTAAACCTTTACTTTCAGAACATGATGCCTTTCCCTGTCCTAGGCTGGGCTTCTCTCTGTTACTCTAACTACAGCTTTGTCCGTCTGCATAGGGGGTCTGTACCCTCTGCCTGTGTAGGGGGATTTTTGAATGTTTCACAGAGGCAAACTGGTCCAGGAAGGTCTGTTACGAGTGAATAAGGCGAATAGCGTGGGACGTCCGAGCGCTGACTCTTGGCGTGTCGTTATGATGTGTCATTATGGTAACGTCACCCTCATAACTGTCGTAACATAAGAGAAGGACACCGTAGGATACGTCTCATGGAGGCTTTGGAAGGATCAGCTTGCTATATCTCTGATGTATAATCGGCTTGGGGGGGGGGGGCTTAATGGCTTTGCGGTGATCTCCACAGGCACTTCCCCAGCTTGGCCTTCAGCCTGCGGGGGCAGTGTGCGGCTGAGTGGATTGGGACTCTGGTCCAGTGACCCAAAGGATGTTAGTTCAAATCTTGGAACTAGTGATGGCCAAATGAAGCCTCACGAACCATTTGCTGTATTTTTTGACCCCACTAGATGGTGTTCTTGGCTTGCTTTGAGGCATGCTTAGAGCCCTTTTTTTAACAGACAGCACCATCTAGCAGGGTCAGAAAATACAGCAAGTGGTTCATGAAGCTTCATTTGGCCATCACTACTTGGAACCCATAGTCTGATGCTGCCGCTGGACCCCTGAGCAAGGCCCTTAACCTGGCCGACCTTGTGCCATGACCTCACAAGTTTGCTCTCACCTGAGTATGTGTCTGTCTGCCTCATGGAGATGGGGTATGTGAAAGGATGATTTTCTCCATGGAGACGATTGAAGTATCACCTTAGTGATGATGATCTGTGATGCCGTGCCTGGGGGGTAGGCTTGCTGGCAGCTCAAACTAACACACATGGACCCCTCCTCTGGCTCATGGACACCCTGTTTTATTCCTACAGGGCCACAACATTTTTGCAAACCTGTCCTCCCAAGAGTATAGTGACCTGATGCAGCACCTGAAACAGTCTATTCTCGCCACAGACATCACCTTGTACTTTGAGTACGTGCCTCACCCGCCGCCGGCCTGCCAGATTTACCCACAAGCCCACAGGCTTGCTGGTTGTACACTGTCACAGACCTAATTAATCACTAATTAAGCACAATCGGCGAAGTTCTGACATACTCTCCACACACTGTTACCTTGTTCACTGCGGTAATCTGTCAGTATACCAATCAGCAGGGCAAATGTCTTTATAACAGAAAGCTGTCAATGAAAAGATAAATATCATGATATAATAATGTAAATATTATTACAATCATTCATTATAATTAACAAATCTGTAGAATTTAATTGAACGTGTTCTGGTGGAATGTGGTGCAGTGTTTTTTTAATGATTTAGCTGTGAGCATAATCACTGGTCATATTTCATCTTCAGTCAGGAAGCCAACCATACATTGATTAATAACTTAGCACTGGCCAGCTTGGTGGCTTCGGAATGAGATGTTTAGGGTTGTAGTGGCCTCCTGTGGACAAAGAATGTCATTACATCTAAAAAATTAGTCCCTCCCCTTTGGCCTCAACAGGAACAGAAACATGTTCTTTGAGCTGGTTAACAAGGGGGAGTACAACTGGAACGTGAAGAGTCACAGGGACATGTGCAGGTGATGAAACTTTTTTGGAACTAGAGCACAATTTCTAAAGAGATGCCTTACGCGATGATAAAAATGTCGGTATATTGGCACAAGGTGGCCTATACCTTCCGCAGTCTATGGCCCCGCCCACCTTCTGTAGCTGGGAGTGGGCTCTAGCACTGCAGAGGTTTACAGCTCTCTGCTCTTACAGATCAATGCTAATGACGGCCTGTGATCTCGGAGCTGTGACCAAACCCTGGGAAATATCAAGAAAGGCAAGTTTTGCGGGGTTCCCAAACCTGGAGTTAAGGGGTCTCTAGCGCTCTCTCAGCTTTAAACCGCCCACCTCTAATGTGCACAGGTGTTACTCAGTTAAAGCCTTGGTCATCGTTATGACTGTAACCTCATGATCGCTCGCTCGTGCAGGTAGACATACTTAATATGTCTCTCCCGACTTTCAGGTTGCAGAGTTGGTCACCAGCGAGTTCTTTGAACAGGGAGATAGGGAGCGATCTGAGCTGAAGCTGACGCCGTCGGTGAGTTCCTCGTCATTCCTCTTCCCAGTCATTCAGCCATTGCCACAGAGACACCTATCACTGTCATATCTCCCTCTGTCCACAAGAGGGCCACATCCCACGCTACAAATACCACCATCGGCAGCATGCAGCCAACAGGCCAAAGCACCAGTGGCCTCCAGCTCAGTTTAATGAACCACAATATTTTGGCTGCAGATAATAAAAGCATAGTGTGAAGTAGATGTTCCTCGGATCCCCTGGATGCGTAAGGTTTCCCCTTCCGTCAATAAATCGGATTGCTGACCAAACAATTAAAGCAGGCGGCAGTGACCAGGAAGGGTGTTCTGTCGATTAATTGCCCGTGGCCACACAGTTAGTCTCTGAGGTGAGACAGCACATTCAGCTTTCTAGCCCCCATCAAACTTTGTCATGCAGAAGGTGGCTGTTATGAATTATAAGTGGCAGGCAGTCCCCAGCCCAGCAGCAGATATCTCAGCAATACAGCTATACTCTGGGGTTTGGGGGGGTGGGGGGGGCACGACTCCATCACGACGAGGAAAGCAGCCCAGAATTAGAAATAAGGATTTAATTTATTTCTCTTCAAGCCAGCATCTAGGGAGCAGGGAGATGTTGGGTGGCATGCTGTGTCAGTGGGGAATGCACCGCCATTGTACTCCTGTTCCTGCTGTTCCTCCATATCCCATCCCTAAGACCCACGGCAGCAGCGGGCCGGTCAGGCCTCAATTGAGTATATGTGTTCCAGGCGATTTTCGATCGGAACAGGAAGGACGAGCTTCCGGGACTGCAGCTGGAGTGGATCGACGGGATCTGTGCCCCGCTGTACGAGGTATCCCGCCATGACCTCCCCTTAAACACCCCCCACTCCTTACATCACGTGTCACATGGCCTGCCCCCTCCCCCCACCCCAGATCCCCTCGCCGATAGGGGAAACACAGAGGGCAAAGGGGGAGGGGGAGAATAGGAGGCATGGGATAGGACAGAGAGGAAGGCGGAGCTTCCCAGAATGGCTTGAAAATCCAATGAATTACCAGAATTAAGCACCAAGGAAGTCACATGACTGTCTTATTCCACACAAAAATAATTCTGTCGTGAATATCCTTATCCCTTAAATTCATCTACTTCCTGTCTATTGAACCTAGTTTTTAACATTTATCGTATCGGGTCAAGAGTAACATGAATAAACGGCGCAGGTGAGCGTGCAGCTATCAGGCAGGCTTGGTGGGGTTAATTGGAGAGGTGCAGATGCTTCGTACAAGCAGCATATGGCCCCTGGGGGGCAGCGTGGCCGCTGACAGTGAGCCTCCACACTGCCAATTAGAAAGCAGGAGGCTGCGAGGCGGCTGAGCCTTGCCTAGCGTGGGAGGAGGAAAAGATGTAGATCCGGGCCCCAGGGTCCCCCAGGGGCCACCACGGCGAATGTTAATCAGGCGTTGCGCAGTGGGCCGCATCAAGAAGCAAGTGGGTCTGTCGGAATGGAGACTCCGGCTCCTTGCAGCCGGGCTATCCGTGCCGTCTGTGGCTATTCAGACGGACTGTGTCGTGAGCGAGTGCTTAAGCAGAGAGTCGGGAGAATTCCCGGTGGGCCGCTCTAGGTGATGAGGATGGAAAATGTAGTTGAATTTAAATTTAATTAAATTTATTGTTAACGCTATAGCTCACTCGGTGGCCGTGCGCCCTTGACTAAATTAGCCGCCGCACTCTTGCCCCACGTCGCGGTCCGCGGTGCGATGCTCCCGGCCTGAGACTGCATTTGCAAGCCGGAGCCAGCCAGCCTTTCCCGAAACTGGTGTCACTCCTGGTATTTAAAAGTGCATCATGCTTCTTTGTAGTATAAAGAACCGTTTTCTGAGTGCATCTTCCCCTCTAAAAGGTGAGAAGCCTGCATAGCAAAGAGGCAGTAATGGCTGAATGACCCGAGTGAAAACTTCTCTACCCTGAAAATATAAAAATTTGGCTCTTCTCACTAAAGATGGCTAATTGGTTTCACACCCTAGTGGGCATAAAAAAAGTTCTCATATAAACAAGAGAGGTTTTTAAAAACTGAAACTTTGAGATGCATGAGTATGACTCACAATCCTATTAGGGACGGAAGATAAAATAACTTTCAAAGCGGAAAACTTTTTTATCTTAGAATGTAGAGGCTCAGACCATAAAAGAGTACTGATGCATGCTGGGACATTCCTGCGTCTTTTGGTGCATTCCATTTCAACTCGGAAGTCAAACATTCCAAGTTCCAAGTCTAAGATTTCAACTGGCACGCCCCCTGAAGTTGCAGTTAGAGGAACCACTACAACCCCAACCCATCTGGGGTGTTATAGTGTTTGCATTCACAAAATACTGCTGTGTTAGCAACTGGTATTGCTAACGATGGCTAACAATGAACCTAGCTAGACCTGGTAATACTAAATGGCTTTCCGACTTGTTGTACTGGAACACAGTTAACTCGGGCGTGACGTTATTCCCAGCTCCGACCTCCAACATAGATGGAATGCAGCATTTAGTCATGATGTAATGACAGGTGTCTTGCCAGCAGGGGGCAGCATGAGCAAACACTAAGGTCATGTCCCCAAAGCGATGCCTGTGTTCCAGTGCCTAGTGCCACGTTATCACGGTGGTTACGAGGAGCCCCTGGGCCCTAAACTACCCCAGATGTGACCATTGTCATGGATCTTAAAGACACAAATATTGGGAAATGCTGTGAGAATGGACGAGATGACCAGAAAGCAGAAAGACCGGCATGAGGCGCGATCTCTCCGCACGTCATGACTGTCAACTGCAGTGAATTGGCAGGGTGAGAAAGACAACTAAAGGAAATGGCATACATAAGCCCCTCCCCAAGAGAACAGGTCTTTTCTGATTGGCTGGTGCTCTGTGATGTGTCATAATGGGCATATCCTTGTAGGCAGGGACCTATAGATTAGTGTCTTTACCTTCTGCAGTTTGCCCCAGTGAGACCTGCATCACATTAACCAGCATCCAGAAACATTATTTTAACTGTAATTTTTATGTCTGTATTTAACTGCCAATGACTTGATATTAGTCCTCCCTGACCATTTTTTTTATCAAGAACACAGCTAAAAATAAAATAAAGAAAATTGATTATATGTTTACATAAATAAATAAGAGAAAATAAACAATTAAAAAGCGATATAGAATGAATCTGGAATATTTGGGTTACAGTAAAGAATGAGGAGTTTTATGCCTGCGATGGATTGGCACCCCAATCTGGGTTATTCCCTGCCCCGCACCCGTAGCGGACAGGCTTTGGACACCCATGACCCTGCACATAGGAAAACGGCTTCCTAGGTACCCTTAAGGAGTCTCCATCCCATTCCAGACGCTGGTCAAGCTGAACCCCAAGATGCAGCCCATGGTGGACATGATTCGGGAGAACAGGTCCAGGTGGGAGGAGCTTCACCGGGAGCGGCAGCTCGTCCAGGAGGGCAGCCCGGGCAGCAGCGGCAGGCGGCCGTCCCACGGCAGCGGCGACCCCCCCAGAAACCCCAGCTAGCTCTCACCCAGTCTTCCAGGGTCCCCCCACCCGCCCCCATATTTTTGCCTCTTCGCTTTTTGTACCCGGATCTCCAGCCTCAGAAACAAGCCGCGCTGTGCATGCAGAGCCGCTCCGAGCTCCGGCCTCACGGAGCCCTCGCCGCCCGCGGGTGGGCCGAGCCGCGGGGCTGCAGGTGGAGCCGGGGAGGACTGCTTCCAAAACAAGTAATAAACAAGAACGCTACGTCATGCATAGAGACCATCGTCCGGTTAGATCGCATGGGGAAGCTCTTCCACTCACCTAGGAGCACTGGAGAGTGGGAGAGAGACCGAGAGAGACACACTGACAGCCCAGTCTCTCCCCCCCAACCCTTTCTAAGACCATATATTGGAGAAATATGGCAAGGACTTCTGTCATTTTTGTACTGTATGTATGTATTTTCTAAAGGATGCACTGTCCGAGTGCCATCTGAGACCGCAGCCCCGCGATGACGGGGGCAGTGTGGTCGGGCGCTGGGCGCAGCTTCGCCTGGCGGCTCCCAGTGCCTTGTTTACTGGTCATTAGGAGGAATGCATGCCATCCTCAGCATCAGAAACATCCGTAGGAGACAAAAAAAAACGCCGAAAGACCCAGGAACCGTGTCGATGTGATATTTAGTTTTGAGCGTTAATTTTCGTCCGGCAAAACTCTCTCAAGTCTTTGAGCATTAGTTTCACTTACTGGTTCAAATTATTATTAACACTTTTTAAAGTGCCATACGGGGGCCACCTCTAGGGGGCGCCGCTCATTTACCCTAAACTCATTTTGCACCAATGAGCTGAACCGCTTGTAGCGGTGGAAACTGCAACACGCAGGAATGTATTTATCGAAAGATGTCGATAATTAATTACACTTTAATTACACGTGTCCTGCACATCAGCTCCTCCTGGCGGACCTGCAGAGAGAGGCGGCAGAGCAGATGTTTAAGGGTGACATTGCCCTTCCCCCACAGCTAGTGATAACTCAGTTAGCACCTTATAATAAAGCTGATTTAATTTAAAGCGGACCGGCACCAAGCTAGCTTACCGCGGTGTTAATCAAATGTACGCTGCACATGCTGTGATGATCTTTAGAACAAGAAAAGTAAATTAAAACGCACACACAGCAATGCATATACACATCTTACTAGAAGTGGCATTGATTAACACACGCGTACATATAATGCCATTCGTTAATAACAGGCCAGTGCAAATCCCATCGTAGTCTTTGGTTAATGTTAAATCGTATTATGTATTATACCAATATCGTACCAGCGGTACGCAAGTTTCCCCCTTTTGCGACATTTACGTCTTAACTGCATGGACCATGACATGAAATACAGGCTAACCGCGGCAGGTACCCCAGGCATATTAAATGTCATCCGATAAATCTGGCCTGCCGACTGTTACCTGGTCTTTGTACATGGTTATGTCATTTCATTTGTTATTCGAAAGATTTTATCCTTATATGAGCTGCATGGATTGTAGTAAAGCCTAATGGGGTGAGCATCTAGAAAGCCGGTCCCGGGTGTATTTGTACTTTTGATTTGTTGAGTATGTAACTTCTCCCTTTGCTTTACGAGAGGCAACTTCTGGGCAGCCTTATTTCTGCACTCTAGCCATGATCCAAGTATTATCATCGATCTGACACGAAGGGAACCTTAAACGCATGATTTTCGGAAATTTGCGACGTTTTGTTAAGCTGACGAAATAAATCTCTGCTGCAGGACTGCTTTGGTTTCGCATCGGCGCTGCATATAGACACTGACGCCGCCGTCACAATATCCGCAGATAGGCGCGCGGCTCCGCGCGACACGCCGAAGATTGATGGCTACTGGCTGGGAATACGAGCTGGCAGAGAATAAGCAAATAAAGAGCTTTAATCGAAAGCATGCACAGAGTTTATACGAACAGTAAGGACTAATGTACCACGGTGCTACATTATATAAGTGCATCATGCAGTAATTAAGGGAAGGTGCCCGTGAAACGTAAACGAGCAAAGACATCCACTGCGTGGCACAAATGGATTGCTCCATTGTCCGACCGACCCTGCTTTCTTATTAACTGTATTTATTTATGAAGTAGTCCCCCTGTAACTGTGGCTGATGCGTTCCAAGATCCACAGTGGATCCACAGTGGATGGCGAAACTACGGATAATAGCGAACCATTCACGGACCCCGAACATAACCTAATTTTGTGAACTACCGTATTGAAATTGATTAATTACGTTACGTTAGTAAGACTACCAAAATTAAATCGATGAATAATAAAGTACATTGTGCATTGTACAGTACTCTCTGGAATGAACGGGATTCTGACGTTTCAGCGTAACTATATAAAGTGACGTTAGAACAATGAACAAATGTCACGTGTCAAGGGATGACAGAGCAATGAAAATAATGCTTTGTATAAAGGACGAATGAACAATGAAAAAAACATACTGCGGAGTAGCTACTTTATAAATAAAATAAAAGGCCACTCTAGGATGCCCGTTGAAGTACTAGTTTACAGGACCAGCAGCCTCTGCTTGAACCACTCAGTAGTGTCTCCAAACTGAAAACACAGGCCCACTCCTCAGAACCACCAAAACCACACGGGTGACAAAAGGCGACCCGTTCGCGTGGCTGGTGGCTATAGCGTCAAAACGCTGCTGCCGGTGGAAAGCGGCCAGGCTCCTGGGATGTGCAGGCAGAGGTGATGTTCAGCTATTCAGATCCCCTGCACAATGGTGAGAGCCAAGGACAGGCTGTTTGTCTCCAGATTTTCCTTTTTAGAGCTACGGGGGGGGGGGGCAAAGCTTTCCTGAAAGTGGCTACCATTATTTAGGTCACGCCGGAGACACTGGGCTGGAGGAAGGAAGGGTGCCACACTAAGGAGCAGCAAATGGAACACATAAATTCAGACCGTGAGATGTTTCAGCAAGTAAAAATTCGGCCATTTTAAGTTAGACACCCGAAACAATGAATAGATATTCTGTATTGCAGTGACAACTCAACCCTTGACTGAGTCCAAAGTGGCTCTTTACCATAGTAACAGACTAACAAACTGTCCCACTGCCATCTCTGAACCTGTCTTACTTACCAGTGTAGAGAACAAGGGAGATACTAAGCCAATACTTTTGATTAATTTGTTGAATCAGTGTCACTGACGTTAAAAATACTTGTGCTAAAACACTTCCTGTAATGTGAAGATCTCTAAGGAATTTACTTAATCTTGTGGTAAACGGTGGTAAACTGGTATTTAGGGATCTGGAGGGTGGGCCTTGCCCTACCCGCCTCCTCCACTGGAGGGCATCTTACCTATTGCCCTCACATAGGCGCAAAAAAAGGTTAGAGGACACTTGGGTGTAGGATGGAGAGGAGTGTTTGTGAGGTGGAGCACAGATGAGAAGATGGTAGTGTGTGTGCGGGGTAGGGGTTAAGAGGTAATTACACAACAAATACAACACATTTGGTTTTATTATTTCCTTCTAGCACCTTACAGTTTGTTTCACGAGTTATTGGCTTCCGCTCACGGGCTACAGACACGACAGAGATTTCAGCCAGAAGGTTAAACCATAGTGCATATTCCTTGGTCAATAGAGACAATGTTACATTTTAACACAGGGGAGGGGGTCGTTTAGAAAACACTGCCGTTAAGGTAGAAATCCACGGCTGAAATGTCAACCAGGAAAGTTCATCCGGATACATTTGAATGTGCTAGAAATGTTAACATTGAACTAACCTCAGCAACTTCCTAAAAAAAAGTGTTCACCTTTAAAAACGTTCTCTTTTCCAGGACAATTACAGTTAGACAGTAACAGTCACATATTAATCATTTTGAGATTTTTAAAATAAAAAATTTTCTGGCTTTTTGCATGTGCGGATTAACACAAAAGGGAAAGAAGAGAAACATGGCCTGTGTTTCTTGCTGAAGTCCTCGCACGAGTCTGCGATCACGCACGCATTCATGGGCCCGGCGTGTCTGGCATCTGCAGAGTCTTTGGTACAAACACGCGCGTGCCATCAGACGGCTGTAGAAGGCTTGTGTTCACATTCACACTGAATTACAAAGGAACAGACGACTTACTGACTGGCAAAAGGACCAAAAAGAATCTTAAAAAAAAAACAGAAACATGGCAAATGTAAGCCTATCCGTAAGCAAAGCGACATCCAGGTTCCCCCTCATCCTCAACCATCTGCATCATTATCAGGTGAATTTATACAAACCACAGGCAATGAAGTGCGTATAAAAGTTACACAAAAAACCCTGAAATGAGGCCCAAAAAAGGATATAATTTTTTTCCATAGACATCCTGTGTATAACGGCCGTTCGCCCTAAATAAGAAACGCAACAGGCTGAAGACGGTAATTAGGGGATGGCAAGGCATTCATCAAAAGTGTGGGCAGAGCTGCGAGCGGCACGTGGGGGCGAGGTCCCAGCCGAAAGGGGATCCTGCGAGTGACCCTGAGGGCCTGGGACCCGGGTGACATTAACGATGTACAGGCTGTGCTCAATGGCTGTGTGGCGGGGGGTGAGGACAGCCAGACTCCAGAAGCCCATATTACAGGGAGGGCAAGTGAGCGGCTTCATGAGAGAGGGAACTGGACCCAAATGTATTAAAGTTAAAAAACAACAAAAGTCAGTATGGCTATAAACATTTCATTTTAAAGAACCTCAATGAACTGTTTGGGCTGCATGTCTAAGAGACGCTGGTGAGAGCATGAAGTTAAATGTTCTCATAGCGACACAGAAAATGATGGTATACGTGGGGAGGGTACGAGGGGGGTCACGCCTGGACCAGCACAGTTTCTGGAAATAGGTGGGTAAACGTGACCAGTGTGACTGCATGGAGGCATGAAGCCCGGTGTAGGGTCGGGGGACAATGGAGTACAAAACGCGGCCTGCCCCCACCCGGCAGGGCCCGGAAAGCCAGAGCGCCGTCGCCACATCTGAGGGGATTTTATCATCAGTCATTTAAACTGTCATGATGGAACGATGTTGGGGGTGGGGGGGGGGGCAG
>JAODKM010000034.1:9351745-9363749 GCA_026780845.1 Petrocephalus sullivani
GTGCCAGATACGGAGAAGGCAGCCCTCTGAGGACCCTGCCATTTAATCAGGCTGCTTTTTAAAGGAACCCTAAAGCTCTCCCAAAAGCACAGGTTCAATACCTCTCATGTTTGATTCAAAAAATGATATGGCTAAGAATAATTTTCATTTTTGTCTCATGCATTTGACAAATCACATTCAAAAATGATAAACTTCATAATGTACCAGATCCAAAAATGTCAGAGCAGTATTACCAGATTTATATAAGCTCTGTTAATCGCACACTGATTAAGAGAGCGTTAAATCGTATAGTTAAATTGTTTGGAATAAAAGGATGGGGATTTTGGGGCGGCTGTGCCAGGAGAACGCGACGCGAGCCTGTCGGGATAAATCGCACCGTGGTGCTCGGAGACTGACCCCAATCGCTCTGCCCCGCGACCTTCGCAGGGGTCAAACAGGCAGATCTATCTTGTCACGGCCTGGCCAGAGGGGAAGCGAATGGTTAAAAAATAATCGATTTTATCTCAGCGCGGTAGCAGAGGGACTAGTGAAGGGCATGAGGTGCAAACCAGAGGGTGTGACGCCCCGGATAGCCGGTCACAGCACACCGGGACAGGGTGGGTAATGGTATACTGGGGAAGGGAATAGGACTGGGAATATAAGGAGATAACACTCAAGGAGCCCGTCTCCAAGTGGTATGGAGGCAGCTTGCCCCCACTGGGTCCTCCCTGAGCTAGTAAATGTCTGCGCAGGCCCGACCCACACATACCTGCATGTGGACATGGGGGGGAACTGCACCCCTCTCTCCTTACACTCCCTCACAATCCGCTCTTTGACATTCCTGCAGAGATCCAGGACCCTAGGGGGAATGAGGGGGAACCGTTAGAGCGCAGAGGCACTAGACACCACCTGCATGCAGTAAAAACGGAGGGGGGGGGCAAGCTCGGGGACAGCAGCCAACCCCCCCCCAGACATGTAAGGACCGGGGATTTCCACTTCCTTCCTTGGCCAGATGTGGTGGCGGGGAGGGTGACTTGTACATGGCGCTCAGAGGACGGGAACTTGGCAGGGGCCTGCTTGAGAAGCCGTGTGTGACACACTGGGGACGAGCGTTATAGCGGTATGTCTGACACGAGGTTTAGTGCGAGAGGAAGAGGACAGCACACGTGCGCGTGACCCCGAGCATACGAGTGAGAGAGAGGGAGCTCTGGATCAGCAGACAGAGTTTATATAACAGGTGCCTGTGATCCATCTCCATCCTGCTCCTCCCTGCCAGCTGGGGGGGGGGGGACTCTGCTCAGTGCCAAAGCGTGAGCCAACGAAAGGTGAAATCTAATTATGAAGGATGAAGCAGCCCGCCTGTTTTCCAACCAATCACCGAACGGCATTAACCCCACCCCGTTTCTGACAGTGGTTTACATCAGCCTTGAAAAAGCCCCGTTACTTTCCCACCAAATAGCCACCAACCCCCCCCCAAAAACAGGTATCTCGGGAATGTCATCAGAGCCTGTGTCCCTGCCAGATCCCTCTGCGCTGCCACATCTGGTTTCCAGACTTTTTCCTCACGCCAGGATGTACCTCAGAGCTGCATGCCTTTCTTGGCCCCAAGGTGGGGGGGGCTTCCTAAATGCATGAGAACGGTAGGGGCCGTTTTCAACTTGACACAGCTCCCCATACTCCTTCTGTGCAAGTCATACTCCTGGCCAGAGTGCCCCTCTTCCGCAAAACTTCGCCGGGCCAAAGGTTCGACAGCTGGCTGTTGCGCCACTTGTTACCCAGGGATAGACGGCAAGTCGAAAGGCTAAGTGATCTCACACGGAAACAGAAGATGGTGGTTATGGTATGGCCGTTACCTGTCCCAAGGCACTGACGTCTCAAACGACTCTCCGATCACATAGTAGTCCATCCCCAAGTCCTGTGGGAGAAGGAGGAACACCCAGGGAGTGAGTGACAAGCAGAGACAGTAAGGAACTGGGGCGCAGTGATCCACGAAGCCAGCTTTCAAAAGGACATGACGTCTCCCACCACAATGGTGCGTAGTTAACGTTCTGTCCCCTGACCAGAGTCGGGGGAACAATCCCATTCCAGAGATTCCTCAAGCCGAGCGTCCGTGGCAACGCCTGTGACCGGACAGAGGCTGTGGCATGGGGCCGAAGCCGCCGCGGCCCTTTGTGTGCCAATCCCGAGGACCCACCCGGAGGTAAGCAATGACGAAGGTCAGCATGTAGCCTCTCTGCCCATTGTCTTCTCCGGCTGCCAGACCCCTGGAGGCACACAGCGGGGTTAATGTTTAACACGGTCCTTTCACTGCCCCCCAGCCCCCACCCAGCAACCGCCAGTCATGAACAGCCCAGGTCCATGGAGGGGCCTCTGGCCGCATCCTCTTGCGGATCACCCGTCTATCCATCAAAGCGGACCCCTTAGAAGGTGGGGGTGCGCACAGCGATCAAATTTTCATTTGCCAACTAATCAGATCAGGAAAAACTCATTAGTGGAAGTCTTAATTGATTTGCTCCTTTTTGTCGGGAGGAATCAAGTATCGTTCAGAAAATAGAAACGAATCAATCACCCTGAAAGGGAGAGGATAAATGTGAGCAGATGTTCATTGGGGCAGCATGATAAACCGCAGAGTTTTCGGGTTCTCCCAAACACAAGCTTTTCAGCAATGGAAAACTAGTCTGAATTCTTCAAGCACACATTACATAACAGGGATGCAAACACATGTATGGTAAATAAAGAGAGAGGTAGTCAAGCCCCCCCAACCCCCTAAACAGCAGTCTGTTTACATTGACTAATGTGAAAAAATGAATGTTTTTTAGACAGAAATGTTCGCCAAGACATACTTTAAAAATCTGACCCGTAATGCCAGTCAGTAATCCATTATTTTGTAAATTAGGCCTAAAGGCCTAGCCTGAGAAGCACTGCTTGGTGTAATGCAGGCCTAATGTTAGTTTAACGTTACACTGGAGCAAAGCCATGGCAGCACAGCAGACAGCAGACACAGTAATTTTTGTTTATGTGCTTAGTGACTGTACTGGTGAAAAACCTGAGACTACTGAATTATTTGTCACATAGCTCTTCCAGTCAGTTTTGCAAGTTTAATTGTCTGAACTAACCTTGAATGTGCACAGCCCCCAACGTTAACGCCTATGTCGATTTTACATGGGCCAAAAAGGGGTAGGTTATAACTTAAAATTAGGCTACTAGATAACAGCCAACTGATCAAGAATATTCTATGCAGAGTTTTTAAATAATGCAACTATTTGAACCTTTTCAATTCAGAGCCAACTAAAATGATCCAACAGGCCTTTTACAGGTGAAACTGTATCTGATATCAAACTAAAAGTAACAAAAGGCACCATAAAAATGGGCATTAGGATGGGAAGATCATCAGCTTACAAACACAAGGTAATGCCTTTTAATAATACGGTATACATGACATTATCCTTTACAATACTGTGATGGGGGTCAGACTGACACAGAAGACGAACAACAAGAAAAAGTCACAAGGGGAAATTAAGCTCTTCCGATACATCCTTAATAAGACCAAGTAAGACCTATTCAATGCCTGAACAAGCCCAGACCCTATAGCTACAGCGGAAACGCAAGAAAGTCAGGTACTGTCGGGTACTGTCGGGTACTGTCGGGTACTGTCGGGTACACACACGGTGGGGGGATTTATACAATGCTGGGGACACACGAAGATCAGACAGGGCTGACATATGACACAGGTAACATACCACAAATCGGGAAATAAAACAACAACGACAGAACAAGGGGCTTTGTACACATTGCTAACAAGAATGGTGGGGATTTGGCCACAAGGGGGCATTTAGCTGATGTCACTCTTAAGTCCCTTTCAGACATGCACTGCCACCCGGTACTTTTTTAGACATTACCAAGAAGGGCTGTACATGTGAACAGAAATGTCCAAACAGTTGTACCGGACATTTAACAGACTTCACCCTGCTAGATCCCTAATACAAAGTCCGGATAATTTCAAAGAATTCAGCGTGAGCGAGTGGGCATGTTAATAACACTTCTATAATGCTGGAAAATAAAAACGGAAGAATTTGTAGTCGCTTCCTGCCTGTATAAGGCTAATTCACTGGAATTGGAGGTACGTCCAAATAAATGTAGAATTGATATCAAAGCAATAACAGTCATCATTGCGGAATGACATATTATTATGTGTCATGTCCTGCCTGCTGCATGCTCTAGCCCAGCGCCACCATACGTTGTGACCGGAATATTTATAATATAGTTGTTCCAAATGCAACTGAAGTGGAAAATCTTCAGTTGTGCGCTACATGTGTGGAAGGGCAACTCCAGAAAATGTCCAGACTTGAATGATTCTCTGGCAAATGTCTGGAGTTCATGTACTGTATGAATATGGCTTTAACTACAAGCAGCAAGGTTTGAGAACAAGCAAGTATTTATTCATGTAGTATTTTTCTTCAAGACCCGGTCAGCAGTCTGTTTTATACAGTGCGAGTATAGCACATATTTGACGGTTATTGTTTAAAATCTAAAGCTGACATTGTTAGTTACAGCTGGCAACATCCCACGATAATATTGCCATATCGCCCAGTCCTAATAGGCAAATTGTAAACACAAAAAGGAATGTGCGTACCTCAGGTGATCTCACAGCTATCCAGAAGGGGAAACAAACATTTTTCACAGATGTCCTTCTGTGCAATTTTATTATCAGAGTGCATCTATCGTGACCCCCTCTCCCCCTTAAAAAAAACTCTTCAGATCTGCATGATTCACACAAGTCACCCAAACTGAAGTGAAAAAAGCGAGAGTTGCCGAAAAGAGAGCTGTTTGCATCCCTGGACATAACTTACACCCAGCGTGTTCTAAAGCTTCCCCTGAGAACATTAATGGTCAGAATAACAGAAGACACTGAGCCTAATAAACTGTGCGATGGCCTCAGAAGATTCTTTTTTCTCAAATGTGTCAGATTTTGATTCCATAGGGATAGTCATGACAGGGGAAATTTCCTCCAGCTTTCAGAACATTAAGTTCCTTGAACTGGAACCCCTTAAGAAGGTCAGAGCATGAAACACACACACACACACACACACACACACACACACACACACACACGTGTACACGCACCTGCAGATGTGCAAACAGGAGTTATCACACTCTCCACCCACAGCTCCTGCTCTCACTCTGTGTAAATGTCATCGGCTTTGATAGCAGATAAACTCGCACAAGTCGACAAAAGCGCAGGAGCACTATCTCAGCCATGCCAGGACCTGCATGTGTATTTGGGGGGGGGCAACTCTCCTTGCCTGTAACAGATAACTTATTCTCCGTGGGGCACCCCCATCAATCAGCCTCACGATCAATCGAAGCGGGCAGAGCTCGGCCCGCCCCCCATTACTCACACCCCTCCCGGAGCGAGCCGGCAAACGGCCGTCGACAAGGGGATGGCCATGGGTGATCCATCACGCCGCCATTTAGGGGCGGCCCTCCTGCTCGGACCCTGGAGGCTGTCACTCACTCGGCAAACGAGCCAATGAGACGGTCGATGGCCTCACAGAAGGAGGGGGTGTGGAGGGGGGGGGGTCAGTGGCACACCATAGCGTGCTGGACGCATTCGGATTCTAGTGGCTAAGGCATATTAATGCGCTAACGCAATGCATGGGCATGAGGTGCAGACTCACCCGAACTTGGCCGCAATGTCGTACACCTGCTTCTCGTGCTGCAGGACCTTCTCGCGGTCCCCCTCAAACAACAGGGTGGCCACGCACAGGCGGTGGGGGTCAAACCCTTTAAACTGGGAGGGGGGGGGGGGGACACAGTCACACGGGTACGTCGAAAAGGGCGGGCTGGGGCAAGAGGCACGGCAGGACGAAAGCTGTACCTTGGTAATGTAAAACTTCTTGAGTCCATCCAAGAAGGATGTAAATATTGAGGAGACCTGAGGCTTCAGGGCATGTCCTGCAAAGTGTGAGGTCAAAGGTCAGGATGCCAGGTGTGGGAATGGCACCACGTGCCAGCCTCAGGAGCTAATCGATAATGATTTTAACCCCCCATTGTAGCTCCCGCTCTCTCCTCCCGCCCTGTCAGATTTATTTGCCCATAAAACAATGGTGGAGGGAATAAATTGCAGCATTTGAATAACTTCACCGCTGGCGAGAGATTGTGGGGAACAAAACCAATAAATAACCCTGCCTCTGGGGTGTAGGGGGGGTCTGGTTGACGTGGCGATATCAGTCTCCCTCAGCCGCGCGTTTTGATTTATTCCTAATCGGACAATAAAGTGCCGCCAAACGGCCGTGAGCAGTGAGCCGTACCGGATGCGAAAGTTATCAATCACGGTGGAAAAGTAACGAGCGACTCCACGGAGGCTCAACAGCCCATTTACGCTGCTCCGTCTATTAGGCACTCCGCGGTCGCTTTGTCTCTTAATTATTTCCATTTCGATTCAGAATGCCTTCTTTTTCAACGGAAAAAACAGTCCCCTCAACAGGCCTCCCCTTTGTTCAGATTAATCTTCTATTCAAAACACAGTTCCTTCGCAAATGGTGATATCAGTTCGGCCCTTTGATCCCACAGGCCAGGTTTGGATAATGGCAGCCGGAACCGGTTCTACTGGCACATTAGAAATAAGCGGCTGTTCCACCTGGCGGGCTTGAACCCTTGCAGTGGCCATGCATATGGATATGGGGGGAGGCAGAGAGAGACAGGAAACCAGGCGCCGGATCAAAGGCACACTCGCTGGACCGTGGACGTCCAATTTAGGAAGAGGGGGAACAGAAATATCCATAAGAGTCCTCCGATTACAGGCAGCTGGTCTCTCCTGTGCTGAGGGGGCCAAGGTGGGGTCAGTATGCCCCCAGCCTGCACCTGACAGGGGAGGCTGTGATCAGAGCAGGTCATGTGATGGAAGGGACTAGGGCCAGCCAGAAGGGAGCATGAAGCACTCAGAGAGGGAAAGTGTAAGAACACCCAGTGCAGTAAGTGAAGTACGTGACGAGGTAACATACCAAACTGGAACTGGGCGTTGTCCATCAGACGGATGGATGCAGGAGCACACCTCTGAAGGGGGCAGAAGAAAACATACTGTACTTATTACAAAGGCAAAAAGCATCTCAAGTGTCGCTTTGTATTTAGGAGGTTTGTATCCATTACCAATCACAGCCAGGCCATGTGGCCATATTTTTTCGACACTTAAGGCCATTTGAAGTGGCTGGAATGGCTTGATATAAAAGATGCCACTCATGCCTCTGGCTTGTGTTCTTTAGGACTCCTTGTTAATTGCGCTCCTGACAGGGGACAGCTCATTTACACACAGCATCGACAGGAGTCCTGTCAGTGAGTAAAGCTGGAGCTGGTATCATGCACCGTAAGGGAAACAGGCCCGCAGCTCAGTGACTGAAGTGCAGCGCGGCCAAAGCAAGACAGGCAAATAATCAGGGGCTGACATAAGTGGTACGCAGTAGGCATTCGCCGTATAAACCAGAAAATGCGCAGCAGTTTCTTATTTTACGTGCAAATGCACATAGGCGTACAAACGCATTTGCGCTGTTATAATGAGATTACCAAGCATTATAAACTTTACTAAATACACTAATTTCTTGTCATATCTGCGTAAATAAGTACGCATTTGCACTGTTATAAGAAAAACAACTGCGCATTTTACGGTTTATATGGCGAATGCGTACTTGCGTACCACTTATGTCAGCCCCTGCACGGTAGTTTCTTGTTAACTGCGCAAATGCGTACTTCTTTACGCAGCTATGACAGTAAGCAATGATGCTTTGATACATATTCAAAACCTGAGGTTGTCCCAGGAGCCCCCTAGGGGGCGATCGCACAAAGGGTATGGCAGGAGAGCCTCAGTAACTTTGTGATAGTGCCATAGCCATCTAGATGTGTGGGGGGCTGTAACTGAATCCAGCGGTAATGACTGCACAAAGTCACAAAATATATATATACACACTATATGGACAAAAGTATTGGGACACCTGGCTATTACAACTACAGCAAATTTTATGACGTTCCATTCTAAATCCGTAGCCATCAATATAGAGCTGGTCCGGCCTTTGCAGCTGTAACAACTGCTACTCCTCTAGGATGGCTTTTCACAAGATTTTGGAGTGTATCTCTGGGAATTTTTGCCCATTCATTCAGAAAAGCATTTGTGAGGTCAGGCACATGTTGGACGAGAAGGCTCGCAATCTCCATTCTAATTCATCCCAAAGGTGTTCGATGGGGCTGAGGTCAAGGTTCTATGCGGGCGAGTTCATCCACACCAAACTCACCCAACCATGTCTTTATGGACATTGCTTTGTGCAGTAAGACAGGTAGCTTTCGCCTGGCATCTGTCAAACCCAGATTGGTCTAAAAAGAAGCGTGATACGTCATTCCACAGAACACCTTTCCACGAGTCCAGTGGTGGTGTGCTTTACACCTTTCCACGAGTCCAGTGGTGGTGTGCTTTACACCTTTCCATCCAACACTTAGCATTTTACTTGACGAGAAACTTGCATGCAGCACGGCCATGAAAGCCCATTCGTGCTGGGTTAAATGCTAGAGGAAGTTTGGAACTCTGCAGTTCCCGAGTGAGCAGAGCATTGGCGACTTTAATGCACTGCGCGCCTCAGCACTCAATAGCTCCACTGATACTTTACATGGTCTGTTGTTCCTAAACAGTTATATTTGCAATAATAACACTTACAGTTGAGTATGGAATATCTAGCAGCACTGAAAGCAAAGACTGCATCGTATGACAGTACCATTCACTGAGCTCTTCTGAATGACCCATTCCTTCATAAATGTTTGTAAACCTGACCGCATGGCTAGGTGCTTGACTTTATAAACCTGTAGCAATAGGTCAATAGAATGCAATAGAATGAAACACCTGAATTCAATGACTGAGAGGTGTGTACTTTTGTCCATATTGTGTACAATATAATAATTTGGTTGTAATGGCTCCCCCATCTGGCTGTTTTTAAAAGTGCAATGCCTCACAGAAAGAAGCTCTTTACCTGCTTCGCTACCTCCCTCAAGCAAGCCACACCCTGCTCGAAATTTGGAAAGACCACGGAGCCGTACTTCTGGTACTCAGGCAGGGGCCGGATCTTCATCGTCACCTCCGTGACCACACCCAGGGTTCCTAAGGGAGACGGATGCGTCAGAACAACAGCACAAGGAAGCCTCGCGTTACCCACTAAGGCTTACTAACAAGCCCGCCAGAAGGCTGTAGCCTGACTCCACAATGCCCAGGAAGACCCTACCATAAGCTCGATTAGCCGTAGTTTGCTAACAAAAACCACAAGACAGAATTAAGGAGTTATCATAAGTGCAGGCAAACATCTTGGACAGGATCGACGAGATCGACGGAGTCACGCGATCGACATGATTGGATCAGCTCAGGCGGCCACTGCTCTATGGCATCTCATCTCTCCCCTACTATTCACATTGCACAAGAGGAGTCAAGCGAGATTTATGGGCCGAGTAGGCAGAGAGGGCAAAACGCATCCATATCAAAGGGCGCCGAGCACCAGGGATGAATTAAAACCCAAAGGTGCTCCCAGCGTGACCCCCGAAAGGCTCGCCAGGGTCCCCAGCTTGGCGTTTTAAGTTGCACGTGTGCACTCGGGGGCTGCACAGGGTCCCCTGGTCGGAGGGATTGGGCCCGTAAAAATAAAATGAACTCCAAGAGCTGCCATCTTAGATTTCTGTGATCAAGGAAACCGAGCAGGGGGCCCCAGCATGAGCCAATTACCATAAACACCTCAGAGCGGGACACTGATATGCCCTGGCGTGGGGAAGGAGGAGAGCCACACAAAAGGAACGAAACGGTGGCTCTTCCTCCGCGTTCATTCAAGTAGGATTCAATCTATAATAGGTTATACATGCAAATTTCTGCCTCTGTATTACAGCCCCAAGGAGGAGAGACGTCACCAGTCTGCTAAATATTCATCAACGTCATTAAGCGATGTCTCAATGGCTTAGCATTTTCTCCAAAACAGATCAAACACCGGCCTGTCCCTTCGGTATAAATGAGGCATGTGCATGTCTGTGTGCGAGAAGCAAAGGGACAGTACATCAACCCCAAGAGCAGCGTATTTCAAAGCGTGCCTTACTTAACCCTACATCATCTCTACTCAGCCGACACTCCCGTACACAGCGACACACGCGGCCAGCCAAGCGGGGGGATGTAAACGACACTTTCGGTGACCGACACGTTAATAACCCATCTCTGTGCTGACTGCTGCCCATGTTAAGAGGCTCCGATAACAGGGGGCCGTAAAATTATCCAGAAAAACTATACCAGTAAGAAAGCGGCATTAACCTGTGCCGCCGCGGCCATTATCGACCCCATTAAGCCTGCAGATGTCTCCGCTAACGGCCTCGCCAGAGACTCAGAGATTTACGGGACGGCGCAACACAAGAAATAAGCCGCTTCGTCAGAAAAAAAGAAATAAAAACTGCTTCAAAAAGGACCTGCCTACCACCAAACATCCCACCTTCTAAGCCTGCCATTTAAAATAATTACCTAATTACACATCAAAACCACAATTAAATCAAAATTATATCTAGGTTTTTCGTAATTGCACAAATCTGCAGTTCGTAATTATAGCCGCTTTTTACAGTTTGTAAAATGAACAGTTTGTAAAGACAGCATGTAAACATTGTCTGGTCATTTAAATATTGTTGTTTTGCGGTTCTCAATGGAAACTTTTCTAAAGGATAAAATATCAAAAAAAGAGTTTAAGAAGAGTTTTACAGGTTTAAAATTTAAGTAACCTAAGCAGAATTCTGTAGACAGTACAGAACCGCTTAACACAGAAGAAGAACTTTCAGCCGAGAGCTCACTGCTGTCATTGCCGCATTGGGGTCAACATGGATGCTTCAGCATTAGCTAGATAATCAAACAACTCCCCGTTAGAGACTAACTGCAGCAAACGTCAACAACCCCTGCTGTGGCACTAGATACTGCACTCTAGTGGACAGCTAGGGAAACATGTGACTGTGGGGCTTCGATTCATGCACACGCACGCACGCACGCACACACACACACACACACACACACACACACACACACACAAATCTTGCTCCCTTCAGGCTAAGTTCTAAGGTTGCTTTGGAAACAACTCTTGCTCCCCCATCCCACTAAGTTTTATTTTAGTTTAGTTTTTTTCCCTGAAGGATGGTGACACATTATCCACAAATGGAGAACGAGGATTAATCTTCTTTCCCCCAGCAAGGCAGCCTTGCAGAAGCTGGCCGCCCACTGTGTCAGTCTATAGAAGTTTAACGGTAAAAGTGCAACATTCAGCACACAGGCTGCAGTAGGGTGAGGCACCTTTCCTCGCTGAACCAGGGAGACGCTAACCCCCCAGCCAACTGGGAGCACAGGGGAGGAGCTTGCTCCCATCAGCCACAGGGGGGCAGTGGCAGACGGTCGATAGGCCTCTAACACAGAGGTAATGAATGCCCCCCCCCCCCACTCTGAAATGTGAGGGAGCCGATCACGGGCACAAGGACAACTGCAGCTGCATCTCCGAATCTCCGTAAACATGGCCTCAGCAACACAAGCTGTGCAACGTCTAAGCTACACCAGTCAGGATCCTGCAAGGACAACCATCTGTTCCTGAAGGCAATGGCCTCAGAAACACCACATACACACACAACCATGCCTATAAAAACACACTCGACACACATGATTGTAATTAGCAGTATTATGACATTCTCTATACAATGACTTGGAACTTCCATGGCATTAGAAATGTAATTTTCTTTTATATGGACTTTGTTCTCCTTTCAGTAGGTGATGTAAAATTATGGAGAGCCTTGCTTTTCTAAAGCATACTGACAAGCACACACAATTTCATCTGTACAGGGTTTATCAAAGATTGGCTGTTCATGTCAACATTCCTGCATGTGTATGTATGAGTCCCCACCAAACACACCCTTCCTGGGGTGTGTGGAGTTTAAGTCAAGGGAGGTAATGCTAAGATTATACAATTCCTTGGTGAGACCTCACCTAGAATATTGT
>JAODKM010000034.1:9375203-9403618 GCA_026780845.1 Petrocephalus sullivani
AAAGAAAAGAGCGTTTATTAGCAGTGGTTGTGATGCCAGAATGTGCTCTTCCAGCCTATATTGAAAAACCACCCCCCCCCCCCCCCCCCCCCCCGTGCACATTTTCGACAGCACATCTGTTACATGAGTGTGCAGGTCCAAGATGTTGGCGTTAAGCACCTTACACACCAGAGCCGGCCGTGTGCAGCAGCCCTGAGTGCTGCATGCAGATGGCCTCAAAAACTGTTGCCTGAAGAAAACACTGACCTCAAGAGATTCTGGCATACCAGTGCTGTGCTAAATATTACACATCACTGTCACACCACCGGATTGCAGATTGCATCATGGATACCACATGCATTTGTCCAGTTCCATGCAAAGCTATGCAGCAGTTAAGGATTCAACAGTCTCCTTTATTAAATTATGCAAATAAAATATTACGTCAAACTGCTCCTTTGCAACATGTTACTGTTACACATTTTTAATTTTCAATTCGACTCTAATTCAGATGAATGATTCCCTCCCTAACTGTTGCTGTAATGCCGAAATTTACCTTCATAGGATTAATGAAGTTCATACCGATATGATTTTTATATGGCACCACTCAGGTCAAGTGGACAGAGCCATTATGTATAAAACCCCACGGACACAGTATGCGATTCGGGCTGTGCGTTTTAATGCAGCGGGTCTCTCACTTGAGGCTCTCACAAGAGGCCCCCTCATCACACTAGGGGCAGCGGTGCACGGCCCGCACCTCCCGCACGCCCAAGCGAGCGCCGCCGTGCGCATTTCTAACGCCGGGTGTCGCTGTGGCTCCGAACAGGCGCGCGCCATCGCCGCCAAGGAAGGAAAGTCGCACCACAGGCGCTCCCACCAATCAGGGGCGAGCTTTTTAACGGAAAGTTTTCCCCGCATAACTTAAAACAAGATTGCGGTTAAAAAATCGGCGTTTTCACCACAAATGCGTATAACGCCTCCTAGTTCCCATATGAAAAACAAGAAAAACTTGAACGCAAGTGAAACTAACATATACTTCTGGCCATTTTTTTTGTTCTGTACTGGATGTTGTACTGGATCGTCCGTGGCCCAATACACATAATATATTTATATTAATATGATGAATATGTATCATATTATGCATAGAATATTAAGCATTAAAAACACATCTGCTCGGGTATGCGAGACAAAGTAAATGCTTTAATCTTAAGGATAACAGGGTTGCAAGACAAAGAGGTGTCCCAAACTAAGCGAAACCAAACATTTTTGTTAAAATGCCAGAAAATCACAATGGTCAATGAATTAAGAAGTAATATTTGTGCTTCGACTAACTTTTCATTACTTTATCAAAACGCATACGCGAGTTAAAGGCGCCTGCTTCGGGCAATTCAGGGCGTGGAAATCAGTACATTTTTAGACACTTGGCTAAAAATAGCTAAAACGAGTCATTGTTTTAATTTAAGGCTAAAATGGAATATATGCATCACTATACATGGCTATGGAATCACTGAAAATTAATGTATTTCCGTACAAGGCCGGTGCGCCCCTTTACACACCAGCCAATACAACCTATAATAACATGGTCTGATTTGTTTACACGGTCAGCTAGCTACGTTACTTAAGTACAGTCCGGTGGGTAACTAACCAAAAGTTAACTAGGTTAACCACCAAGCGGACAGCATTCCCTGAAAGCGCACCTTTCGCCTGTGACAGCACAGCTAGGAGAAGGCAGAGCTGCCGCACCCATGCCAGAAATGAATGGGCATATTGTTTTAATAGCAGCCCGCTCTGCGTGCGCCGGGGCTCGCTCCTCCGACGCCGTAAAAAGCATCCAGGCGCATCGGGACGCCTTTTAGGAGGACATCTACGCTGAGTGACACGCGCGGGCTGGGAATGCGAGGAATGCTAAGCAGCTGTCAGCATCCGCTAGCGCGCGCCAGAGCCCTCCGTCGGCAGACGCACCTCCGTTTTGGCACCACTGTCCCCCGCACCGGGTCCGAGTCGGCCGCCGCGGCCTTGCATTCGCTGGCGGCGATCCGCGGCTGCAGATGGCCCGCGATGAGCCGGAGTCGTCGGTCCGCGGCTTCCTGCCGCCCGGAGCCGTGGCCGCTGGACGCCATGCCGCTTCCGCGCCGCGCAGGGGGAAAGGCTGAGCTGTCAGAGGTCAGGCGGCCGACGGTAAGACGCTCGGCGTCCGCCAGGCTTCTCCCGGCATGCACCGCGCCTCGCACCTTTAGCGCCTCCCCCCTCGCGCTTCTCCGCCAAAGGTAGGGTGCGGGGGCGTGAGGGGCCGAGCAGCTCGGAATCGGGACACACCTCGCGGTCTCGCGGCGCGCTAATAAATCACAAGTGATACAAAGTAACGTTAATGGCTCGCGCTTCTTGGAGTGATTCCGCTATCCCGTAACATAGCGTTTTTAGCAGCGTGCAATGTCGAACTAGTGATTCCCTACCAGCATGTAATCCATTTGCAATTTCAACTTATTGCGGAGTCTCGCTTATTTTGACGTATATGTCTTTTTCGTTTCCAAAGAAAGCCTGTTATTAGTATTATGGAAAACATTACTGTAGTTTGCAATATTATGCATTTACGGAAATATGCATGTAACAGGCTAATATGTTAAAGTTGTTAGGGAACGTAACAAAATGAATCAACAACGTTACATTTGTTTGTGGAATCTGTTTGTAATGTATGTAGTGTTTGAAAACGTGTTTATTATCGAAAACAATTAACGTATAACATCCAATCTTTGCACTAAACGTAAAAGCTGTGTATATTTTTCTTAAAATACCAAAACCAGGAGCGGATTAATGCACAGGCTGTCCTTTGTGACTTGGCAAACATGAGGGCCAGGCTTCGCCCCGCCTCGCCTTGGGAAATAATTGATCGGTTAGTTAAATCGGAAACACCCATGTGTCCATGCTGGGCCGACATCTAAGACTTAAAACAGCTGGAGTTTCAGAGGCAATTATCAACATAAGATATTACTTAATTACTTAAGATAGAACTAAATATATATTAATGACACAGTATCACACTATGGCTGAAATTGTGTTTTTATTCACAATTCTCGTGGAAAGAAAAAACTCATTTCAGCTTTATGCTATTAATTGTATGAATGGAAAGCTTTTACTCAATTTGAGATGTTTCGAGTTATTAATAAATAAAAGTAAAATGCAATCCTGTCTTGAAAATTCTTTCACAAGTACGACTTAGTTAATAATACCTGTCTTTACATTACTAGGCTACGATGTCTCATTTAATATGGAAATAAATTAATGGAGTAGCCTTTATGCCAGAGGAATTGTTAAGATTGTAATGTTATAAATAAATAAAGTGCTATTCTCCATAAATGCCCAAGGCGCAGGGTATTAAACATTGTTGTATGCTACCACACTTGAGCTTAAGTTTAATTTAATTTCAACTTAATTTATTCAAGCTACTTTTTAATACTTCATGGCATACCTTGGCAGCAATGATTAATATCTAATCCCATATGGAAAGAAACAAGTATTTTGATCCATATGTGTTTCTCGGCATGTGTGATAGAGGTAGAGTGGGGGCAGAACTAATCAGATATTATGTGAATAATGACAGGTGAATTTCGACTTGTAATTCTGCTTGAAATACCCATCCCTAGTACACAGGGTCACAGGGGGTCTGGAGTATTTCCCTGAAAGCATATGGCAGGGAACACCATGCACAGAATGTCATTGGGAGTAGGCATATTTCATTAAAAAACATATATAATAAAATGGTCACCCCCAAAAGGGCCAGCTGATGGTATGGTCCTACCTGAACTGTACCATGTGGCAATGAGATAAATCTACACCACATGTTCAGTTCTCAGGTGATTGAAGACCCCTAGATAACTAGGCAATGGTTTAACCCCCTAATGCAATACACCAAACCATCCAAAACACTAGTAAATGTTTTTATTTGAATAAAACAGGGTTCATACAAAATGCAGGATGAAGTGGAATCTGTACAGGAGTTCAGTATAAAATAAGCATTTCTTTTCCTGGATAATATCACCTGGCCACAGTCGTGTGATTTCCATGCTGTGAGAATATCGGGTAAATTTAACAAAATAATACAGCAAGTCTCACCAAATGCTTGGAATGGTCTGAGAGCTGGGCGAAGTGCTGTTTGAGGAAAACGTGGCAGCGGTGCATTTTGATATCATCCCACCCAGCGTCCAGCTGCAGTCTGGGTCCGTCCAGCCAGAGGATTAACTCCCAAAACAAAGTTCTGTAATGCACTGACTGCAAGCAATTAAGAGTCAAAGTGTATTACAGAACTTTACTCGGAAAGCCGCAGTGCAAGCAGGAATTCCTCCACTGAGGCCCTTTTCACCATCACATCAGAGAGCAGCCTTTAAAACAGACCAGAAGGGTGAATGTCTTCAGCACCTTGGGTAACTTCTGAGCACAACTATTATTGGTACATTAAACACTCCCAGATCTCTAAACACAAAACACAGGCCTGGAAATCTGTGACATTAACAACAGAACAGGTATGGCAAATTCCCATACAGTTTTACTACAGAGTAATGACACCAGGGGCCTATGTTAAAAAAAACAATACATGTAAAGGGAGCCTACAGTGAAATCTATATTTTGAAAGTAAAAACAGACGATAAAAAATGTATATACCCATAAAATACAATGGTATAAGATTACAGCGTTAAACACACTTTGCTATTGTTAAATCTTCTCTTCGGCGTTTGTAAATGTATCACATGTTGATGGTCGATACGTGGAAAATCTGCGAGTCTAAATTTTTATAGGCTAGTCAAGCGTGCACAACGTTGACAAAAAGCGCCTTTATGATTTCCGTTTGAATGTAACTAGCATTTAAGAAGTTACCTACAATCGTCATTTGACGTCTGCTACTTCGACACAAAGCTAAGCGCACAACGACTTTATGTAGGTTAGATTTTAAATGTTAAAAACGGCAAGACTGGACTTTGTACATTGTCACGTGTATTGGCATATCTTTATCTCTATCATCATATGTACAAATGTCACTTTTCTGGGGGTATAACTTAAAGTTGTCTCACTTATAAAAGTTCACTTCTTGTCCCTTTGCATAAAATGTACAATCAGTAAATGCAAATCAATGCACACAATTAAAGACAATGCCACAAAGTATGCGTGTGACACATGACACGTTCATAAGTGTCCCTATTATAAGCATTTAACGTATAGCACAGTAGCTAGCTATAGCCAACATACCTGGTACAAGTAGGGCTGCAGTTAGCTATGGAGCCAGCTGCAGTCCAGCTCGAGATGAAAGCGATCATAAAATGGCAAAAATCTGCTCTGAAAACGCTGCAGCGCTGACCGGCGAGGTGCGCGCTTTATCACTTCATTTTGCGGCCGTCGGCCCCGCTGCGTCCCGCCGCGAGGTGCCCATGAGGTGCCTTTCTACCACTGGAGCCTACCTTCGCATATCCTCCGTGCAGAGCAGCCTGCAGCTGGAGGAATGTCGACGTGGAGCTGCCAAGCGTGGACGCGCACTGGCGGACGCGCGCCGAGGGAAAGCGCTCTCTCGCCGCGAACTCGAGCAGCGGGCTGCGCCGTAGGTGGAGCGCGCTCCTTAGCAGGTACGTGTCGGGACGCGCATTAATGCCTGCTATAATTACGGGGGCGCCTTCCGTGCCCCGTGCGCGAATGCAGCCAATTTCCAGCTTTACACTAAAACTCACGGGACAGACTCTCTGGGGTCTTAGTGTCACTTATTCTGGAAACTCATAAATGTTTCTTTAGGCTATTTGTCTGTGTTTCTAATTAATTACTTTGAATGACAACAGAGGTATGGCAGGGATAATATAGCTTATTAATGCTTAGCTCAGAAACGTGTGTTGGAAATGGTACCAGGGGGGCAGACTGTAATTTATTTGGTTAGTGGACTTTAATCCAAGGTGACTTAGCTTAAAATTTAACCATTATCATCGCCCGATTTGTATGTGTTTTTGGTCACAAATCCAGGAGCCCCCGGTCTGTAATCGCATCGATTCACGAGAGCCGTCGTGTTGATGTTCGATGTTTTCCATTGAATGTCCATTCATCCTAGTATGGCCCGTTTGCCTTCTGACCGTGGTGCAGACAGGCATTACCAGAATGCATAACGTTTTTCTATAAAACGGCCAGGTTGCTCAATAAAACCTAGACACAGGTGACCCTGCCTGGCGTCCGTAGCCTCCAGGATCGGCCCCGGGGCCCCGCGGCATGGACGGAGAATCAGGTGAATGCCGTGCATTGCTCTACCCACCTGAGCTCTCACTCATGTACTCATTCGCGAAACGGCACACAAATATATATAATATCTGGCATTTATCCATATGACTGGCTTCTGATGCATTTCCGTTTTTGCCTTATTTGGGTGATTTGTTCGGCACATGAACTCATATGCAACAACATCTCATCGTCGTTCAACCTTTTAAATAGACAAATCAGATATGCATAATTAAAGAACAAACAGAAAAATATGACGCCTTATAATTATTATACGGTGACGGTGAATTGGCGGATTGGTAGGCCTATATGGGAGGAAATTAAAAGAGGTCACCTGGAATTCACTGGACTTCGCGTGGCACCCCGCTCTTTTAAATGTCAATTAGCTCTTTGAAATATGATTAGATGTAATTTAAAAGTTGTTTTAAACGTCATTCACTCAACTTTATGACGTAATCCGTATAGTATGGTACTTATTGCTGTGATATACTGTACAGTACCGTGTTAGGATTGCTGACGTTCCCATACAAACCACTAAGGGTCGCTAGCATGTGGAACCTGGTCTCCCACGACGACTGCCAGAAAATTGTGCATACAGTCCTGTAAACGTGTTTTAGAGATGGGCTTAAAATGCACACCTAGGATGCAAAATACCAGTACCCTGGAAAGATAGCTAGATAGTACCCATATCAAAAGCTGCGATGGCAGTGCAGGCCTTCTGACAGAGGTGATATTGTCTGCCTCACACTTCTCCCTCTCCAACTGGGACTGGGTGTGACGCTTCTCAGGTGACCGTTGTCACAGTAGGCGAGAACCTCAGCGTGCCATGCTCTGTTTTTCCTCACGACCCCGGCACAGAAGGGGGGCCCGCGTCTCGCGTGCGGTCACGCCACACACCCGCTTTTCTGAGACGCGTCAGCACCTTTCTGTTGACTTCACATTGTGGTCAGGCCATAATAATGCTGCACTCAGCGCCCGTTTCATCCCGCTCGTCAGATCCTAGGGCATGATGGTGAGCAGCCATTTCATTTGGGTATACCGCCGTATTCTGCTGTGGGGCGAATACATCGATTTCAGCCTGTGTCTTTATCCACACCTCTGGCCGCTCCAGAGAGACCATAACTGTCTGACATCATCAGCTGTTGTTTTCCTCTGTCTTACTCGCCACCATCCCTCCCGATGAATCACCTAAGTACTAGTCCCTGCAGTACCAGTACTGACAACAAACTCCCAAGCTGGACCCCGGCTGACTAGAAGATCAGAGCTACCTCTCAATGTGCATTAATTCCTTTTAATTAGGTTTTTTTTTTCTTTTACATTTTAGTGATCATACAATGCAGCATCTGTCCATACCATCGTCTGCTTGTACAGGTAGGGCTTATCCAACATCATATAAAAATCAACAAAACAAAAATTTAAATAACATTTCTTAAATGTCTGATTTTAAAATTGATAACCCCCTTTTATAGGACAGAATAGAATAAGCTAATGTGAAACTAAGGCAAAGTTGTCAGTCGATCGTTGTCCTATATCTTCATTTATTTACTTGCTATATACATGACCTTACTCTTCTATAGAGAGTGGGAATGTGCATTAATATTTATATATAATGCATGCTGTCGTGCCTTTCTCCTTCGTTGAACTATAACCTGCTTCGTGTCACGACGTAAAGTCAGCCAACGTGAGGCTGGAGCATTAGCAGGAGGGGACGATCCCTCCGCAGTACACTGAACGCCCTTGACTGGCTGCGGCACTTCGTGGGCAGGACGTTTCGCCTGCTGGGGTTTTCCGTATATTTTCACAAGAGCAGAAGTAGTGCATTATTTCCAGTGCGGGACGCTTTTCCGCCGGGCTGCTGTTGCGTGCGGTCTGCGATTCAGTTTCAGAGCGTCGCTTGGGGACTATAAGCCGGTAGCCTACTTGGAATACGGACTGGGATTGTAACTCATCACAATGATGGAGGTCGTGTTGCCAAAAATGCACCAGAGTCAACAGGTAAAGTCCGAGCTAGGTGTATATTATCACGGTATTTAATGCTGTTCTAAACACGTTTTTCTTTCATATTGTTGGTTTCGTGTATGGTTGGTATAAGGCTTAAAATACACAACGGTGCTGCCATCATTTTTGTCATTCTGTTATTGTTTAAGCACAATGAAGTACATTTTTATTATACTTATAATATGCAGCGTTCCCTCTCTACGTTTTGTAGAACCTGGAATTTTGAAGCCGAATTGCTGTAACTACCATTTTTGGGCAGACTCTTACTCTTAAAAGTCTGTTATATTTAAAACATTATATATTAGATGGTGTGTTCGTTTGTTCTTTACCTTGTTAATCTGAATAACTACTTTATAATAACAGCGCAGTGCCTGTACAATCGGGTAGGCGTTCCGAACGCCACAATTTCCGATTCTGCGCCACTCATACATTCATAGAAAATTTTGCACCGTCATTGAACTTTGGTGGGAGTAAAACCACGTGTGAAAATTGTGTATATGGATAAATCGTTTAAAGAAATGTACAGAATCTTGCTTATTATGGCGTTCGAAACGATAAAAAGAAAGTTAAAGAGCAACGTAAACTTTTTTCCTCGTTGGTCTTCCTCATACAGCAGATACGCGCAGTTGTGTTGGCCTTCGCGAGCCTCCTTGCGACTCCGAGGTTCCCCCATAGCGTGTGATCTCTGTAAAGATGGCATCAGCGGCTACCTTTGCGCTGCTCGGCTGGTTGCACAACCGCGGGTCGCCTCAGTCAGGAATGCTCTTGTTTGTGTTACGCTATACAGTGACGCAAGTGGTAATGCGCAGCGTAAATACATTAGTCCCGGCTGAATAAATAATAATTGTCCGGGGCCTTTGTGAGACGATTTGAATATGGAAGCTGATTAATCAATCATATCTAAATGTATTATGATAACATAATAGCCGAAAAATGCATTATAGGTGTGTCTATATGTCGTGTGTGTGTGTGTGTGTATATATATATATATATATATGCACATACATACATATGTTTCGCGAGGTGTCTATCTGGGTATGGATATAAGAGGGGTGTGAAGTGCACACTGTATGTTAGGAAACAAGGTCATTTCAGTTTAAGAGCCTTTTTGTGACCATTTTATCTGTTACTTTAAGGACAAAGAGATTGCCTAATAGGCATAGTAGACCGGTTTCAAAGAGATTACCCCTTTCCATTTCTCTTGCATGTGAATGGTTGAGTTTATGTAGCTTGACATAATTAGCCAAACCAGAAGAGCTGGCTTGAATTGAAAAGCTCCTGTAAGATGGCCCTGACTCTGGCCCTTTGGGGCCTGATGGTTGTGTTACAGGCCTACTCTTACACATTTCCGTACGTAGTTTTCTGGATAGTTTGTGTATTTTCTTTAGTGTTAGTGTTTGTAATTAGAGAGCCCTTTGCCATGTCATTTCACTGTTGCTCAGTTCGTAGTGTGGCATGTGATTGGTGTAGCGTTGCGATTTTACTCACTGGATGATCGTCCGTCTACCTGTCTGTCTGTCCATCTATCATCATCTTTTGCGGCCTTTCTCATATGCTGCTGCAGTTCTCTCTGGTGGTGAGGTGAAGTTTAGGTTTCATTGTGAAGAAAAAGGTTCCCTTTGTGTGGAGAAAATGTCCACTGTTTACGCCTCAGCCAGCAGGTGAGGAGTCCTGCCACTAAGTAGAGACCTCTTATTTTCCACGGGGCTGCTTCCTTGTTGCTGAGCTGGAGCAGGATTGCCCCAGATGCGCTCATTACCGGCCACGCTCATTACCAGCTGCTGTGACGTTTGTGTTCCTGCTGTAACGAAGGTGAAGCAGCTAGACGTGGGCAACACACATAGTGTCAGGGCTGTGTTTCTGTGCTGTGCATTCTGCTTATGCACATCATTCCGCAATATAGAACATACTTCATGCCTAACTATTAGTTTAATGTGAAATTAATAATCAGTTCTGAACAGGTTTGAGAGAGATATAGATTTTAAAAGTCAGCGGGCTTCACATAAAGTGTGCATATTAAAAAAAAAACAAGTTTCACTTTGGATGTTATTATTTGTTAAATAATGGGAGGAAGTTTCTTTAAGATGTATTTTTATCTTCTACAAATAACTGGAAGTCATGTAAAACCAAGGAAGTTTATATTGGTTGTCTATGGCCTATTACATCATCTCTGCTGTAATAACTTCTTAAATAGTGCAAGATAGGGGGGCTTTGGGGGGGTTCAGTGTATGATCACTAATACAGTTTCAGAATTTGCTGCCAGGAAAAACACCATTTCAACTTTCAAGATAATGAAAGAGGAAGTGTAAAATGTATTCAAATATTAAATTTGATAACAATTGTATGCATCTTGTATGACTATTTTACAGGGTTCCTTAAATCTAAATGGCACTTTTACAGTAACTTTTTATAGTATTGCATGTCTGTAAGCTGTATGTCCGTAAGTTAATTTTAGTCGATTGTAGCCTGAAAACTAAAATAAGTGTAATATTCTGGAACGTAAAGGCATCATTCAAAAAAGAGGTTTAATAGCACTATGTGGGTGATTTTTCTACAAAAAAAAATATTTTTTTTCACAGAACTTTGTGTGCTAGCATGTTTGTGAGGAGATTACCTCCATAATATCAGGATTTTCCCTTCCGTGTTCAACATGAGAAATAATGTACCCTTTGTAGTTTAGTGTGGTAACCTGGTTATTTTGGTTTATTGCAGAAATATCCCCATGTCCAGCACAGGAGTGAATAGCGTTTTTGAGAATAAATTAGAAGTAAATAATACACCAACAACAGAAACTTCTTTATTTTAGGTTAGTGACGGAGATCCACATGAAATAACTTTTTCCCCATTTTCTTAAATGATAAAAGTTCCTTGTATTTTAGATGTACTTTGGTCATGTGGGTTTCAGGCAGTTCTTGGCAGGTTCCTGTAGTGCTCACCTACACTCCTCTTTACATTTTCAGAGCAGCCTTAATTTATGGGAAACAGAGGATGAGAAACTGGAAAAGGGAAGAAGGGGAAATCTTTCTTTTAAATGTACATGTATGAGACAGACACACACACACAGCACCAGTGAGAAGTCAGTACAAGCCAAGCCACCTACAAAGGAGAGTGATACAGTGTTGCATCACATGACCTGATCACCTGACCTAAAACCAATAGAGATGGTTATGGGGGAGTTTGACCAGAAAGTGAAGGAAAAACAGCCAATGAATGCTCAGCAAATATGTGGCAACTGCTTCAGGAAAGCTGGAAATGCAGCCACCACATGAACCAGCCGTAGAGGAGACAGTAGGGTGAGCCAGTCCTTGGAGCAATTGGGGTTAAGGGCCTTGCTCTAGGGCTCAATGGTGGGGACATTCTGCCCACCTCGCAATTTGAACTGGCCACCCTTTAGTCCTTTTAGATTTTTGGCCATTGCATAATTTTATGTTTATATACATTACATACAGTACATAAGTATGTACAGTATGTACTTTTCACAGATTTTCAATTTGCCCTTGTCTGTACTTTCGCTTTGGTTTACTTGCTATTTGGTTCCCGTCTTCACGCGCCCCTCGGACTTAGACGCTTTGATCTCTGTGTGTCTATCACGTGCATAGGGAATGACTGCAGTTTTTGTTTTGCGAGTTTATGTTGTATGCTGTTGTTTGGACAGGGAGTAAGGTGTAGAATCTGTTGCTGTGTTTTTGTTTTCTCTACACTTAGGTAAGTTAGCTTTGGGTTGCGTTCGGAAGCTGAGATTTTGTTTATTGTTTTCGCTATAGTCACTCCGGAGTCCTTTTGCACAGGGTTTATTTGTTCTGTGTTCGTGGCTTGTCAGTAAAAACAGAAAAATATTTTTAAAAAATACCCCTTTGTCCACATGTGTTCCCTTGTCCATCGCACCCTATCCTTCCCTTACTCCACGTCCCCTTTCCCTTTCACTCTGTTACGCCCCAACCCTACGCTGGGGCTCGTAACTACAGCTGCTGGTTGTGTAACATTAATTTGCGCATGTGCGTGTGCCTAGAGCTGCCCGGTAGAGCGAGGTGCCCGTATATTGGAGGTCTGGATTTGGGAGGTTTGACTGTACTGCAAAAGTCAAAGATAATGTTTGAAGGTGTTTACTGGGTAGCAAGTATATATTTGCTCAGAACAAGAAACAGTTTAACATCTGAGTGTATGCAAATTAATAGTAGCACAATAAAAACTAGTAAGAATTTCTTCTGTTCTCCAAAATTTTACCGATGGTAACTCATGTTGGACGGAGTATCCCAGCAAGATATTCATTAAATTTCACCACTAGCTCACTTAATGAATTAATTTTAATTGATTGAAAGGCCAATGACATATCGATTAGGCATACAAGTTGTGCTAGTGGTCGACTCAAGGGGCAGGGTAGGGTGGAAAGCCTGCTGGATCCTGGCTGTTCAGGATCAGGGTTGCCTACCCTTGGTGTAGTCAAGAAACACATGGATGTGTTGGATGGTTGCTGTAAATCCTGGGGTGATTTTAGGAGAGATTGTCAAATGGTTAAGCTGACACACTTTGACAGACACAATATCATGGAATTTTACCAACACAAAATCATGTGAACATAATTTTCATTGACTTTTGCACAGTGCAGTATGTCACTTTTAAAAGTAATAAAGGCAAATAACATAAATAAAAAAGATATAAAAGAGACTCATGGTTTGGAAGGACATAAATTTACTCTGTACAAACTGCCATTGCAGATGGAACGTGAGTTTTCTCTTGGTGATTGTCACCAGAGGGTGAAAGGTCATGGAGCAAAAACTAGAGTTTTCTTAGGACATCATGGGTATCGAGTTATGATGAACAAAACTGGCTTCTCGGGTGCTTTTATCTGATGGCAGTAATATTGTATTCAACCTAAAATTTTATACAAATTTATTAGTTTAAAAAATGATCTGTGTGACTGGCGACTCAGTGCACAACGCTGCTGCATTACACCTCCTGGGCAGGGGGTTTAAATCCTGCCTCGGCCCTTTGTGTGTGTATGTGTGTGTGTGCGTAGTTTACTTGTTCTCCCCTTGTTATACCAGTTTCCTCCTTCATTCTGGATCAGATAAGTTGCTGGAGGCAGGATGAATGGATGGATAAGTGTGTGACCCATTGCAGTACTATTACGCTGAGTCCAACTTGTCTTATCAAGAACATATCTGAAGAACTGTGGACCAGGTGATATCTGGGTAAAACTGGTCTTAACATATAACAACACTGATTGCAACAGGCTGGAGCAGGCCTTTCAGAAAAGCATTTTATGTATATATTCAGTGTGAGTGTGTGTGTATGTATATGTGTGTGTGTGTGTGTATATATATATATATATATATATATATATTAGTATGTACTAGTATATCTAGCGATATATATAAGATTCCTCATTAATATAAGTAAAAGGAAGAGCAGCTTCTGTTTTTCCTCAGAAAGCAGACATCACATGGCAGCAGTGTGTACATTCCTGCCTCCTCGCCTCCAGAAACTTCTCTCTGGTAGTGGCTGCTTCTGCTTTGTGTGCGCACCCGCCCCCATGCTGCCCAGTCCGCCCAGTCGCCTCTTTCCCGTCCAGCCGACTTACCCAACTCCTCGGCTAGAGGAAGTGCTCAAAACAATGTGGTATTTCTCTTCACAAACAAAAGTCACACGACGCGCACTTTTCCTTGTGATGGACTGGATTTTTTTTTTATGCAACCTCTCTGGACTCTTACGAAATGCTCGGCCGAGGCACACACAAGGGCGTCAAGGCGACGCGGCGAGATAACGTTCCCGTGCGGGCCACAGATGTGCGCAGGCGCGGGGCACGCCCTCTGCCAAGGGCCCGCATACACGCCAGCATCTGCGCTATGGGGACCTGCTGCAGACTGAGAGCGCACACAGCATTATCTGCTGCTCGCACGCTCAGAGCGCATGGCCAGATCACCGCATGCGCCGTCCTTTGCCCGCTCCTGACGGAACACACTGCCCCCCAAAAGCTGCTTCGCTCTTTGTTCATGCTTATTCAGTTCTGCAGCGGCAAAGCCGTGTAAGCCGACTGACATTTTTTACGTGGCGTCTATTTTGGCATTCTGAACTGTGTGGCTGGAATTGTACTACTCCAAATATAATCGCTACAAGTTATTATTCTCCTGAGTTCTAATTTACATATCAGTTATTTTATTCTTTAATACATAAGTAAAATATTTATATTTTGTGCTACACTTCAGTTTAATTACTGTAACTTCTACTTCTTTCCAAGAAATCTACTTAAATGTGTTTTGTTTTTGTAGTACTTGGATTTGCATCATTTGAGTATAAATTTTTGTGTTGGGGGGGGATCATCCTGGGTTAAAGGGTTTTTAAATGGTCTCCCCTGGTGTCTTACTGGTTTGACCCTCCCCCACTTTTTTGGTGGCTGCTTGTTGGCCGAGTTGGCGTCACTGCCGATGGCATAGCAGAGGTCGGGCAGCCAGGCGCCAGGCAGAAACCCCAACACAGGGGCTCACGGGCAGCCGTGGTGGGCACCGGTGTCCCGCGAACTCAAGTCAGCCTTAGAGTTAAAAGTACGGCAGTGAGGGTTCTGCTAGCGCGTGACCATGGGCAGAGCCCGCCTGTCCTGTCACCTGAGTAGTCCTCCCTCTCGAGCTGCTTCCTCCGGCCAGTCCCAAGCGCTGGAGTGAAATTTAAGCCTAGCGAATAATTACCATCCACCTCTAGGAGACTCGGCACTCTCAGAAGGCAGGATAACCTCCAGCGCGCTGGCAGTCCTCGTCCCACACCGGGCTTCTCCACTGGAGGAGGAAGGAAGTCCTTGAAGCTTTTCGCGGAATGCCCGCCGCGTAAGTCCCGTCTAGAGCCCGACTTCGGCATGCTGGCACACATGAACAGGGACACGTGTGCGTTTGGCGTGACACCGGAGCGACCTTTCCGGATACCTCCGCGGCTGGCGACGTGCTTTCCTTTGGCAGCTTTATGGAGCAGCCGCCGGCCCAAACAGGCTGGACCGGTGCTGGCTCTGCATGGGCGGGGATCGCGTATTCCGGCAACGGGGAAGCAGGAAACCGGAGACGGGCATCTATTATTCACACAGCCGTGTCTTCTATATTACGCTCATAATAACGCCGGGACTGCTGCGAAGTCACAGGACACTCGTCCTCGGAGGCTGGGGGGCACCATGGCACGGCAGCTTAGCGGTGTCGTCCGCGAGACCCCGCCCCCCACTCTCCACCATCTGTCTGTACCAGAAAGATCAGAAGCTCTAGCGGGGGGCCTCCGTCACACCCAGGCCGGGCCTCACCTTCACACTGCCACTCTGTTCTCTCTCTCTCTGGCCAGGAAATGGAGCTGATTGACATCCTGTGGAGGCAGGACATCGACCTGGGCGCCGGCCGGGAGGTCTTCGACTACTGCCACCGGCAGAAGGAGCACGAGCTGCAGCAGCAGCGCCAGCGCGAGGAGGAGGCGCGCCAGCAGCAGCTTTGCGAGGAGAAGGCGGCACTGCTGGCCCAGCTGCAGCTGGACGAGGAGACGGGCGAGTTTGTGCCACGGGCCCCGCCCACCTCTCAGCAGGTGGCCAGGCCCCCTGAGAACGTGCAGGTACGGGGCATTGGGGGGGGGCACAAAGGCCGTTGCCCAGCAACTAAGTAACCACCCTTGCCGCTTTAATGAGGGAGCACAGGTGTAGTTCCATATCAGTAGTAGTATAGTAGTACTTATTGTTTCTTAGCTGAAGCGCATTATCCGAGTGGCGCTGCGTGTAAAACCGCCGGGGTAACTGACAGGACCTCCTTTTGGTTTTCAGCCTGCGGCCTTCACAGAGGAGGATGTGGGGGCCCTCTCATTTGATGAGTGCATGCAGCTCCTGGAAGAAACCTTCCCACTAGTGGAGACCATCGAGGTTAGGGAGGGTCTTTGTCCTCACTCCGCTCAAGATGCCCTCGGTCATTTTCTTAAACGTGTCTCGATCACTCCCCTCCCTCTCCGTTGTTTTCCTAGACCTCTGCTCCTACGCTCGATCCCTCTGTTTCACCCACCGCCAACGGCAGCCCGGTCATGATGGGTCCCCAACAGCGCCCCCTGCTGCCGACGCCGCCGCCCACCCAGAAGCCCCTGTCAGACGTGGAGCAGGTCTGGATGGAGCTGCTCTCCATCCCTGAGCTGCAGGTACAATGGCCAAATTCATCCGCCGGCAACAGGGGCAGCCGAAGAATGCCCGGCCGGTCCCGCCCCGGGGCGAGGAGGACAAGTGCACCTTTGTTGTGCAGATTTTCGGAGTTGGCACGGGCTGCGGATGAATTCGGCCCAGCCCCCCACCCCCACCAGGCTCAGAAACATCTGCAGAGATGTTCAGGGTGGGACGCAGCATGTCCTCCCACCCCTCAGCCGAGATAAGAATGGACTTAGAGGGAAAAAAAAAAAAACTTTGAGATCATATGTGCCACTCTGTATGAACTGAGTTGAAACATAATAGCTAATGAATGCCAGAGTCATAAAAATGAATAACTGTAATTTAGTTCCATTTAGTTTAATATTCTGGATAATTTATAACTATTAGCCACTTCAAGACGCGACAGGACTGTGGCATGCCTTCGTCACTCACTGTCACTATTGTTCTACTCTCTACTTCTCCAGCAGTGCCTGAACATACAAATGGAGGACGTGGCCGAACCACAGGGCTACAGTGCCACTAGCGCCGCCCCGGTGGTGCAGGACCCAAACTACCACTTCTACCTGCCCAAGATGACAGACATGATTACAGTACCAGCAGAGTCGGTCTGCTCCTCAGGGTATCAGAGTTCCTTCGATGGGCCTTTCGCCAGCAGCGTCCCAGCAGACAGCCTCAGTCAGACGCCTCTGGAGGCCCCGGACCTTAATGGCACCTTTAATGTAGAGAGCTTCTGCGACATGTTTTACCCGGATCTTACAGATACACCAGTGAGCCATGGAGGCTCGCTGGACGTCGATGGGAGTGGCAGTAGTGCCCTGGCTGAGCTGCCAGAGGAGACACCGGTTAAGCCCATGGATATCTCCGAGTTTCCGTTGGAGGAGGAATTTGCCAGCAAGAAGGCCGAAGCCGAGACTGCCGACTCTGACTCGGGCCTGTCGCTAGACGCCAGCCCCAACAATGGATCGCCAGAGAAATCGACTCTTGGTGACAGCTCCTTCGGATACAGCGACTCCGACATGGAGGAGATGGACAGCAACCCCGGCAGCACCGAGTCCGACTACAACGAGACGTTCCCACCATCCTTTGCTGTGGAAAGCATCCAGGGAAACTCCAGCCGGCCCAGCTCCTCGCAGGACCAGAATGTCGGGCATCCCAAGACAGAACTGGCAGAGGGTGCCGGGCACGACAAACCACCCTTCACCAAAGACAAGCAGAGGAGGCGCGCAGAGTCTCGCCTGTCACGAGACGAGCAGCGGGCCAAAGCCCTCCAGATCCCTCTTGCCGTAGACCAGATCATCAACCTCCCCGTAGACGACTTCAACGAGATGATGTCCAAGCACCAACTGAACGAGGCCCAGCTGGCCCTGGTCCGAGATATCCGCCGACGTGGCAAGAACAAGGTGGCTGCCCAGAACTGCCGCAAGCGGAAGATGGAGAGCATTGCAGGCCTGGAGTGCGAGCTGGACTCGCTACGCGAGGAGAAGGAGAGGCTGCTGCGAGAGCGGTCCGAGAACGATTGTAGCCTCCGGCAGGCCAAGCAGGAGCTCAGTAGCCTCTACCAGGAGGTGTTCAGCATGCTCCGGGATGAGCAGGGGAAGCCCTACTCCCCCAGTGAGTACTCCCTGCAGCAGACGTCCGACGGCAATGTCTACTTGGTGCCGCGCGTCAAAAAGACGGCGGTCAAGACCGGCAGCAACTAGCATTTCTCTGCTTACCTTATTTTTGTACTGCACTACCATAACAAAAAGTCTATGCAAAAAAAATAAGAAAAAAAAAAAGATTTGTAGTCTCAAGATTGCTTCAGCATTAGTACAGCAGCAGAACTATTATATAGTTTTTGCATATCCAACCATAGCGGTTTGACGTCTTAATATTTTTTATATTTAGACTTTGGCTTGTACGGCTATAATGTATATTTCTTTCCCCCAAGGATACTTTTTTTCCCCTCAATGTGGTTTGTAAATAAATGTGTATCTTATTTGTCTTTGGAGTATGAAAATGTATTGTATATATTTTAGTATTTTAATCTTTTTTTGCAAATTTCTCTTAATTTCCAGAGACGGTTTTATAAATTGATTTATGCTTTGATTTACTGTTCAATTGTTTTATTTCTTGACTTTTCTCTTGGACTTTATAAAAAATAAAATATTCATTTAGTCCCTGTCGTATGAGGTTTTTTGGTCTGAAAAGGTCTTTGGCACATATAAAAACACAGGGTGATAATCAGTTGGGGGGAGGGGGGGGCACTACTAGTTTCCCTTACATTAAAAAGGGAGATTAACTATTTTCATATATGACCTCTATAAAGGCCAGAGTGGCTCCTGTGGCTCCCAAGACATGTCACATGTAAAATTACCCATTTTATTATTTTTATTTAGGGCAGCATGGAGTATGGTGGCCTTCAGCGAGGTAGTGAAATTGCTCTAATAAAACATCCGGCTATATAAATGGGCCTTGTGTGAGCCAGTCGCATTGCATAAAAACGATGAATCATTGATATTTCCAGAAGCCGGATCCACTGCAAACTCATTTGCGCGAGACCCGGCGGAACCCAGGATTATGACAATTTCAAGATGCGTGAGATCAGGAAATCAGTAACTCGGTTGGAAGCATTGGTTGGTTTCCCGCATTTCCTTCACGCTCACCCCCTGAGCTTCTTTGCACCCAAGTCTTTCCTATTCTGCGATAGCTGTCCATGCGCATTTAGCTCTTTCACAATCCTTACGCTCTTCCTCTACTCGCTTTTATCTGCTGCCGTTGCTCTGAAGTATCATATCTCGGAAACCTCGAATCGGGACAAAAGCAGAGACGCCCACTGGCATTCGCAGCCGCTGGTGATGCCTAATCCCAGAAGTGGAAAGTTCGGGTGCGGAAAGTACAAATCCAGACCAGGATTTTGTTTCAACCAACCAGTTGAGTATAAAGAATCATTCACAGAGTACTGTGAACAAAATCTGGGTCTGGATTTATACTTTCCGCACCCGGACTTTCCACCACTGCCTAATCCGGATAAGGCAAAGGAGGAGCTTCATGCCGACGAGAGTGACTTTCATCTGTAGCTTTTGGGGTCTGAGTAGTTCCAGGAAAAGCTTAGCTGGGGCCTGACTGCGATCCCTTACTGCTTCCTGGACTACATCCAGCTCTCCCTCGGCCATTGCCCTCATTTTTAACCACCTCTGGATCAGAACCCATAGCCATGGATTCCGCGTTTCCAAATACAGAGGAATGAGCTCCATTGTGAAACTTGAACGCCGTCTTGCTGAGAAACGGCGACGGAAACAGTCTTACTGGGAAAAATGTCTTTATTGTAGACAAACAGATGAAGCTGTCATTGTAGTCAATGTTAAGAATAATGACAAAGTGGGCTGTTTATCTCAAAGTACAATTGAAAATAATTCACATGTAAATTATGAAAGAATAGTGTAACAGGAAAGTGCAGGTAACATCCTAACAAGGTGGGGTAAAGTTAGCACCACAGGAGCCCATTGATGAGGGATTCAGACCATCTTCTTTACTATCCAGACATGTAAACATCTCACCTATGGCATCACTGGGACGTTAACAAGCTGAAGGTGGAGCGTTGTGCATCAATGGATGATAACTTCACAGACCAAGGTCACATAAAACCTAGGATGACTATTTTAAAATACGCGTTGAGTAAGTGTCAGGCTGCTCATATATCATTATCCAGAAGATACCTAGTCGTAAGTGCAAGTTCCATTTTAGCCTGCTGTATAAAATTACCCAAACCACAGGCCTGAGGTCAGTTATACATGTGAACGGACAGACCAGGTATCAAAAATAAAAGTCAAAAGAAATGTCAATGCTTCCAGAAAAAGCGGAGATATACCCAGTCGATTCTATCTTACCTTTCAGTCAGCTCATGGAAGGTGAGCTGGAAGAGTAATTTGGACTTATGATTTCTGAGTTCGGTTGGGGGAGAAGGGTGGGAAACCCTCCAGAGTGTCACTAAGTGTGTAATAGAAACCAAACTATAGAAAGTCCAGCTGAGATAGACAGGGTCAGTTGAAGGCATTAAGAAAACTTTCTAGTGTAACATAAGTGAGACATAGAAGAGCTTTAATAGCATCACACAAAATATCCCACAAATTCCCAGTGGATTAATGCCTTAGTAACATCCCCCCACCCCCTGTAAGATGTGTTCATTAAACTCGCATAGAAACCTATTCTACTGTGACATCATATACCCAGTACAAGAGGTTCAGCCAATCCTAATCCTTACAATGAGTACTTTATATACATACCGGGGAAAGAAATACTTAGCCTTACCCATCCAGAACCTTCCAAGTGTACGTGTCATACTAGATTTTCAGCCGTTAAGGTGACAGCGTCTTTTCGAATCTGTAAATCAAGCAAAGTGGTTACTCTTACCTGGCTCTAACTCACGCTTCCATCTTCTGTTTAGATTTATCACACAGTATTAAAAGTCCACACCTTGTATTCATTCTCCTTCCTCTTTCAGGTCTGAAACTAGACCTAGCACCAAAGTTTGTCAAGCTGCCATATCTATGAGCCAACAAGACCACAAAAATCCGGGAACATCAGGCTAGCCTCCCTTCGCTAGCATCTGCTCTCTTGGAAGACAAAAATTTGCCACTGGGTGCTCACTACCAGCGAACTCTGCGACTTCCTCCTGGGGTGTGGCTGGAGATGCTGCCTCCATCTTATTTTGTCCCAAAGCAAAGAGCTGCCTGGTCGTCTGTGCTGGGGAACGACGAGGTCCCATCTTATGCATTCATCCGTACCGGCCAACTGAGGTCAAACTGCAGTTTCGTGGGGTCCTATACGTGCGATACCGGCTCTGGCAGGTTCGTGGTGTACACCCTAGGCCTAACAAAATCTCTCATCATCAAGCCGAGAGAAGCAGAAATAAAAATATATATTCCAGTGACATTTAACAGCTACACTTGGCAACAAATTCCAGAAGAAAGTGTGACAAAATAACAGTCAAACAACTTAACTTCTCCTGAATGAAGGCTTCAATTAGTTTCCATTTTCTAGAATCCTTTATTACATCTAATTTTCACATCTCATAATAGCAATCTAGCGTTATACTCGTACATGATTTGTGTGCCCATACACATAGTCTGAGATATTGACTGCTTCTGTGGACAACTGAGTGTTATCAAAAAGTGAGTACACATGTTACAAATAAGATTTACACTATACTCAAGACAGTTACTTAATAATTTTAAATAAAAAAAAAACAAAAAGTTAGAGCTCACTATGTGGCCCTTTTTTCGTGCTTTTACTGAACTCTTTTTTTAAAAACAAATCTGAAAGAGCCTCACATAGAAAGCTAAAAAAGACAGAGACTACATTCAGAAACTGACTATACATATTAATTGATAAAAACTCTTCCTTGCTTTTACTCCTGGTATTGCTACCACATACACATAGCTATGTCCTAGAGGTGCAGAAGGGTAAATAAGATAGCAGGCCATAAAAAAAAGGAAAAACAAGAACAAAATTAAGCATCAAAATAAGACCCCAGGAATGTACATCTAACAGACACTTTCTTTCCAATCGGTAGCTACGCTCTTGCACTCAGTAGCTAGTGGCTGCAGTCCTTATCAGTGCTGTTTAAGCTGCGGTAACGTGTCTGACTAGGGATCCTTGTGTGTGTTCCTCTAACGCTCCTGGACGACTCCCTCACAGTACCCTGCAGCTTTCCTGACCACTCCTCTGCTCATCTCCTCTCCTGCTAAGAACCGTAGCCTGTTGAATGGATACAGGATAAAACAAAAACTGTTAATCTAGCATCACAAGAGGTCACTCTAAGCAATGCAGGAACGAGGGGCGCAGACTCACCGCCTCCGCGGGGGCTCAGTACCGCCGTGGCCCGTAACCGCCCCCACTCCCGCTCCCGGAACCATAACCCCCTGGAACAGACACGTGCTGCTCGCGTTAGCATTGCCATTGGGACGTAAGGCCATGGCGCAGCATTCACTGCAATACCGAGGACAAAGACAACCTACCGCTGTAAGGTCCACCTGAATTCCTTCCCCCAAAGCCACTTCCCCTCATCGGGCCATAGTTCGACTGCTGCCCACCATAATTCCCCAAATCATTGTAGTTTCCCCCTCTACTGAAGTTCCCTGCAAAGCAATAATAAGAGCAAGACACCACAAGACATTCCGGTAACTAACTCCATTTCGGTGGCAAGAAGCTTTAGAACAGAGCTCTAAATGGCTGAAGAGGTTATTCCAAAGTTACCTCCATCGTTGTAGTTATCATATCCTCCCTGGTTTCCGTATCCAGGACCACTGCCTCCGTATCCCCCACGCCCCCCGCCATAGCTGGGCCCCCCGCCATAATTTCCTCCTGAAAAAGAAACATTGAGGATCCTACATGAATAAAAACCCGCATTCTTTAAGGCACCACACTGTATGGGTAATACAGGCGACAGGAGAGCTCTCACATAAAAACTGTATCTGGACAGAGCATAGATTCCAAGACAAGGGACAGAAATAAAAGCAAAGCCTGAGATGTGAGAGAAGAGAAGAGCACCAATACGTACCGCCTTCAAAGCCATTATACCCACCGCTGTAGCCACAGCCTCCTCTGCCACCCCCGTACCCTCCTGCAAGACAATTATGGGCAAAGTGATCCCGGAGCCCCTAGCCAGGAGTGGCCCTTTCTCACAGGCCAACCCCTACCTGAGAAATTACCACCCCTGCCAAAGTTGCCACCACCAAAGTTTCCTCCTCTGCCCATGTAGCTTCCTGACCCACCAGCTCTGCCTGGAACAGAAACCAGTATCCACCGTAATGCAGTGAGGGGCAGCCACCTCAAGCTGGGGCAGCATGCATAAAACCACGACCATTCTGTGTAAGCTAACGTATTTTGCCCTGCGCTGCAAATTTAAGGAAATGAAAAAAAAAATTAAAAATGCTACATTCCGTGGTCGGCTAGGTGCGTTTATACACGTCTTTCGTTTAAATGTCCGAAATTTCCGGCTACCAGAAAAGGATGGTGTATTAATTATGCTTATTATGAATTTGCCAAACACATAGTGACCGACGGGCATCACTGAAAGCGAGGACCCATCACCGCACTTACTTCTCTGATTGGACGCGGCCTGCATTTCCTGTTTCGAAAGGGCCTTCCTCACTTCGCAGTTATGGGAATTTATCGTGTGGTATTTCTGAGCTGCAGAACAGGATGCGCGTGTGAATGCAAAGCGTTTTTACACACCATTATCGTATAAGTAACACGCACAGGTTCGAGGGCACAGCGTAACGGAGGCTAGGCGGTGTGACAAACCCACCAACGATTTTATCCACTGTGTCGTGGTCGTCAAAAGTGATGAAACAAAACCCTCGCTTCTTGCCGGTCTGACGTTCCTCCATCACTTCGATACTCTCGATCTTCCCATAAGTCTGAAAGTACTCTCTGAGGTGGTGCTCCTCTGTGTCTTCCTTAATCCCGCCCACAAAGATCTTCTTCACTGTCAGGTGGGCGCCTGGCTTAGCCGAATCCTGGAGACAGAGTGCCTAGGCCAATCAGTGCCTAGGCCAATCAGTGCCTAGGCCAATCAGTGCCTGTAGCTGCAGTAGCCACATCTGGAAGCGGCGACCTCCTAAGGCTCACCTCTCGGGACACGGCCCTCTTGGGCTCCACCACGCGCCCGTCCACCTTGTGGGGACGGGCGGTCATGGCGGCGTCCACCTCGGACACGCATGAGTACGTCACGAAGCCGAATCCGCGGGAGCGCTTGTTTGCCGGGTCCCGCATCACCTTAACAGCATGGCAAAGACATAAAGAGAGAATAAAGACGACAACTTCAGACCGCTGCCACTGGAGTTCTCTCTCATAGTACCTGGCGGGTCCCCAAAGGTGTCCAGTCATCAGAATCCCTTCTCCACCTACAAGACCCACCCAGATACTGAAGACCTCTACTAGCCTAATTCATCTTAGGTTCCCTGAATAGCCATGCCAAGCTTAGATAGCATACATACTATGCTTTGTTTAGAATATCTTGTGTAGCTCCTGCTCCAGTACAGCTTACACTGGTACCTGGGCATTCACTGGAAGCTCAGCCTAGCTGCCATTTGCCTCACTGCTATGTTGCTTTGGACAAAAACATCTGTTTGTTATTACTTTTAATTAACTAGTCATAAAAAAAGTTAGGAATTACACGCAATATGTCATTAGGAATACAAACCACACAGTCGGTGAGCTTTCCCCATTGTTCAAAGTGGGTCCTCAGACTCTCGTCTGTAGTTTCAAAACTGAGGCCCCCAATGAACAGTTTTCTAAGCTGCTCCGGCTCCTTGGTTTCATGATCCTTTCAAGACATGAAAAGGCAATCAGATTAACATCAACACAAAGTTAAATGCATCAAATACATAAAATGAAATGGCATTTTGAATCCTGTGTTTTCCATAAACTGTAACCATTTGCAATTTTTTGTCCTACGTGAAACGCCTTCCGAATGAGTAAAATTATCTATCTACTTATGGAGATTAAACGGCAGATAACGCAGGTTCTACTGACAACTCCCAAGACACACGTGTAATTGTGTAGGTGTAGGTGTGTGTGTGTGTGTGTAAGATGCATTAGGTAAGGTCTGGGCTGGTCCGGGCATGCGCATGCGCAGTTCCCCTGCGGCTCTGCTGGACATGACAGCCGGACGCATCACCGCCTCAAAGCCCAGGGTCTTATCACCCTGCAGACTGGAAGTCGCTCCTTTCAGATGTACACAGACACAGCCTGTCTGACCAATCCCATTAGTCTGTACAACTCTTGCTTTTCTCATGTTATAAAGAAAAACTCCCTGTCAACATCCAGAATATTCCACGGGAAGGAATCCTCCATACGCCATTTTAGGTCGCCTCCTATCCTTCCCTCCATATTGTTAACGCGCCTACAGCATTTACTATGACTCGTCATTACACACTTACATTTCTGTTCCCGCATCAAAATAAATGGCATTTTAAGTCGTACGAACCCCTAATAATTCGAATTTCCCGTGAGGTGCAGCTTTCCACACGCATTTCCAGCCACAGCAACTGCCAAACCGTGAACACGTCAGAGAGTGGAACTCTCCGGGGATAAAAGTACTGCCGACGCCGACAAAGAGGGCATTCTGGGGGGGTTCGGCTGTCAGAACTGCACCGCGAAATATACCCCACTGCCCCCCGCACCTCGCGCCGCGCGGAACCCACGCGTGACGTGTCACTCAGCCGCGACACTTCATGGTAAAACATGCCATCGTCATTGCTAACTCTGCGCTACATTTATCCGAGGGCCGAAGCGAAAAGCGCGCACGCCTGGCTCCCACGGCTATCGTTAGTGCTATCACCTCCATTTCGCGGCGCAGAGCTGGGTCCTCGGTCCGAAGCGGAAACCGGAAGCGGAAGTGCGCCCTCGCGGCGCGCGACGGGGGGCACAGGGACGCACCCGGCGCCTGCTAACTAACACAAGTGGTCGTCTTATGTGGGAATCAAACTTTTCAGAATGTAATAACTATGACAGAAGGGTAGAATTACTAATATTAAAATAAACGAATGCTTAACTGGTAATGAGCTGCATGACGTGGATCGTCCTGCAGGAATGAGGTGTATAGCTTTTGCATGAGATCCTGTATGCCAGATGGGAGTACACCTTGCATCATGTGTTTGATTCTCTGCTTGTTTTAATATGACTTAGAATGCTTATCTTAGGGAGTATACCGCTGCATGTGTATACAACATAGTTTAATCAAAACTCTGTTGACAGCTTAATTATAAAAGCTTCTATAGAGAACTACTGTAAATAATTGTTAGGTGCGTTCTGTTTCATTCGCAGAGGTGTATTGTGCGCCGAAAGAGCATGTTTGCTGATGGTGTTATTCAAATACGTTTTAAACATTGTTCAAATCATATTAATAAAACACAATTGTCATAATATAAATAGCAAGGTAATTAATAATTTATTAACTTGTCTGTTGGTGCCAATTTTTTTTTACTTTGTGTGGTAATGAACTTTGAGAAGTCGGAATCCAAGTTTCTGTTTTACGTTATGCGCAAAAACAATTAAGGTAAACAGACCATAATTTTACATTGGATTTTCATTGCTCTATTTGATTTTTATTTGCATCCCATTCAGTCTCTTGCATAATGTTTTTTGGTATGAGTTGCAATAGACTAACAAGACCTACAGGCTGAGCGTGACCCTGTATTGAATAAGTCGTTATGAAAGATGGATGAATCATACGTGCGGGTGGTTCTGAAATTCTTTCCTAAATTCCAACCCGTGAGCCTCATAACCCGTTGTACCAATTGGTATCCACATACACACCCAAATTAAGACAACATCACACAACACTAATGCGTTGTAACCACTGAACCTTTATCAAAGCAAACAGAAAGATCTGTGCCCACGACAAGAACCGCACATTAGAGCTATACGTGACTCAATAAAGATACTACGATTGCCACCTACTGGGCATAGTGAGCACCATTAATATAAACTCTAACGCAGGAGCTATACTAAGCATCAGCCTTGTTAGTCTGTTGCAGCTCTTAACAAATACGGGCTGGGAACTATTTTATTGATAATTTATATATTATTTTATACAGTCCCCTGTTATATTAAAGTAATTTAAATTCGGCACACTGAACAAATGGTTTAATTTTACGTTTGAAATGTAATTGGTCAAACTGAAGTGACTATATTGAATTCAGTAGCTAGTGCTGGAACTGACTTTGAAACAATTTTGCATCAACATGTTGATAGCTTCTAGTGCCAGCCGTCGTAGGTACAGGTCCGGATTAAGGTTCCCTTTGAGAACAATAACTGACTTAGAAGTATCTGCGAATTTATGACTGTTTTATGGGGTGGAATAATGTCTGTTATTATCATTACAGTGTGCCAGGAAAAATACGGCCTTGATAAAAATAATAATATTTCACTATCGTTAAAGATGACTTTTATTTACTGCCAGTTAATTTGCAGTCCGAGTCTTAAGGCAGTCTGTCAGCGAGGGTCCAAATAAAGACAAAATGCAGTCACGTGGGCAAGTTTTCTAGTGAATATCTAATACGATATTTAAAGGTAACTTTGCAAGGAAACGTACAATTTCTATATTCAACCTGCACATTGTGTAATCACCATTTCACCTCATCGTGTACATCATTTATTTAGTGATAAATGTAATTCGTACTTTGCCTCACTCCACATACATAAACTCTCAAAAAAGAATTTCCCCAATATATCTGGATATTTCTTGTCCCACCTACTGTGCTATGCTACATTTGTCTCTAAATTAAACTGATAATGAGCTGGAGGCTGTGTAATATTATTTACGCTCGGCAGGTCTCCCCTAATTAAGACGCTCCCCGGGCTGTGCGGTATCGGAGGTCGGTGTGCGCGTCTCCCCGAGCGCACTGACTCAGCGATCAGCCCTTTATCCACTCCCCGTATTAAACAATCCTTTCTGTCTTCTCTCAATAAAATGCAACGTCGAACTGGAGTGAGGCGACTTTTCATTTGATTTTAAACAGATTGTATTCAGTGCCTCGATATCCTTTCATGGCTAGCTGCCACGCCGCCTCAAACATTGATTAAATTATAGTACTATGGTAGATAAGTCTTTGTATGACAATATAGTGGGTAGGAGGGGGGGGGGGAGTAAAGCCCGAAGCATTACAGTAGCGATGAAACAGGGCTGTAAAAGCGGGCTTTGCCGTTTTCCCTGCACATGGTCAGGTGGTGACGTTTGGGGGAAGGAGGAGGTGAGCTTCATTTACCTTGAGCATGGGGTGGCTCAGGGAGTAAGGCCTTCAGTCACCAAGGTCACCAGTTTGAATCGTGTGTGTGTGTGTAAGTCGCAGAATGGAGAGCAGGAAGAAGTAGTCCAATTGTCCTGTACAGAGGGCAAATATGGCACGATCTAATTTAGTGTAGTTTTGGAAAAGCAAGGTAGGAAAATTGTAGTATGAGTACCGCAGGGTTCAATTTTAGGACCACTATTGTTCCTAATTTACATAAATGATATAGACAATAATATATACAGCAAACTGGTGAAATTTGCAGATGACACCAAGGT
>JAODKM010000034.1:9428908-9443681 GCA_026780845.1 Petrocephalus sullivani
ATTGAGCAGCGCGAAACTGAAGGTCGCCTGTATGTTTGTGTCGTTGGGGGGGGGGGGTTGGGGGGGCGGGGACAGTGACCCCTGATTGGAGGACATGTCAGGGGAAAAAGCTGAACAGGGACACTGATGAAACGGCCGCGGGGCCCTCGGCCCGGTCCGCCGGTGCGCTAATTTCAATTACCTCCAAGGAGAGGCAATAAAACGGCACCGAGGATGTGATTAAAAGCGCTCGCTGCTTTCTGGTGCCGTCCCTTTGAGCTGGGTGGCAGGAGCAATTTGCCCGTCGGCTTGTTTGAACGTCCAGTGGATGCCTCAGAACGAGCACTAAATGTCTTTCACACGGCAGTGACATCAAAGGAAGACAGCCGTAGCCTTCCTTTGTAGTGCGTGCTGTTTAACAAAGAGGGGATGCCATGAAACTATCCAGACTCGCAGCAGATCACCTAGCAAGGGAGGGGGGGGGTCTCGCCACACCGCCCCCCTCACAAACACCCTACTTGCTGTGTTCGCAATAACCCGCCTTCAGAGGGACTCGTCAACAGCACTACTCTCTTAGCTGGGGGGACCAAAGTGAGTTGGGGGGGGGTTAGGGTGAGAGACAAGGCCACAGTGTAACCATCGCCCCCCGCCCCCCGGGTGCCAGACTCAAACACCTGCATCCTAACGCCAGCCCTTCAGGAAGAACATGGGCAATAAACCCCTGCAAGCAGATGTGGACTGCTGGGCCGTGGTGAGAAGGTAACAGCAGAGAGATCAAGCAGAGTCCAACAACTCCATTCTCAGTCACATTCATGAAATACAGACTGAACATGCTTTCAATCACATACCACTCCCTAGGAAGCTACAATTCTATTTCTACGAATATTTCTATATCAATTACTACGCCTACCTCTGCTTTGTTTTCTATTTCTATGCTCAATTTGTATGCAAAAACTCATATGCAAAAAAACAAACCTCTTATTTTATTATAATTCCTGTGCATAGTTACTTGTGGGGGAGAGTGGAAATAAATATAAAGTGTGTTAAGATTTTTTTTTATAACAAACTTTGAAACAATGGATGCATAGAGGGAAGTCTGCCGAACGGAACGCTAACATGCACCATCTGCGTCTGCACATTTTTCAGTGGCTGCCGAGCTGCTAAAATAAGCCGCTCCGCAAAGGGGCCGAGATCCGCGTTTCGTAGGGGAGGCGTTATTTTGGGAAGTCGGGGAGCGACGCGACAGAGATCTGCATCCATATTATGTTTTGCATGAACTAATGGAAAAATCCAGCATCTGAAAAATGCCCATTATCCTTTTCCGGTTTATATTAGGGAGAGACTTTTGACGTAGTTTACTGCCGAAAGCAAACAAACAGAAGCGATGCACGCTCGGGGTCAGCACGGTTGTTTATGCCGCCTCCGGATGTGCGGCTGCAGACATCCCCGCTCTCCGCTAATTAGCAGCCCGCTGCCGCGCGGCCTCTGCAACATCCCATGCTATTTCTTATTTTTAGTTTTTTGCAGCTACGGAGAAATGGATCATTGCCGGTTTTCCCCCCGTTATTTTTTCGTTCACTTAACCGCGGGCAGCCGCGTGATGACACTGCAGACTTGCAGGCAGCCTGGCCGGGGAGGAGGCGGCGACCCCCCCGCCGTCCCGGCAGGTGCCCGCCCCCGACGCGCTTTGTTCGGCGCAATTAGGATTCCGCCGATCGCCTCTCCTGGTGCGCAATTACTGCCCCTCTGCTGCTCGCCGTAATTGCAGCCGCCGCAGATATTGGTGGCATGCCAATGGTTTTGATGGGGAGGGGATTATCCTCTCTCCCCCACTCCGGTACATGTACCTTAGAAAAATCATTTGTAAACTCCCCTGTGTAATTAGTGGACCTTATGATTAATTGTCCCATAAAATTAGCCTCGGTCTCGCTTTTCACTTTCGCCGCTATGAATATTAATTAATGTTAACTTTCCTCCTTTTCTTTATCTTTTCTTTCTTATTTTTTTTTAAACAGAATTGCATCTTTTGAATATTCAACGTCGGCTTGAAAAATGGGCCGGCCTGCCTTGCATTAGCATGCCTGGGCCCGGATATCAAATACATATCGGGAATTAAATGAAAGACATTCAGGGGCCGTGAATAATGTTCCCGGGGACGTCATCCGGAGAAAGCGAGCAAACACCCGCTTAAATAATGCGCCGTATCCCGCCGACACGGGGAGGTGTCAGAGATTATGCAAAGGAAACCTAAAATTTTGTTTAGTTTAAAAATGAGTGTCATATTTCATACAGCATGCTATTAAATCCCCGGGAGACGCGATCAGCTAGACAAAAGCCGTTCCGTCGTGCTGTTATGTCTGTCGACGCTGCTCTTCTTAATTATGCCGTTGCTAAATCTTCATTAAGTGATTTGGGGCAAACACTTTAGGACGGGTGCTATACAAAGTAGTTTGAACTGAGCATTTATGGCGTACCATGCTACAGACACGCCCTTCTATGCTGACATGATGCAAGCTTATACATCAGCCTGTAAGTGCTGTATGAAATACATATCAGTAATCTGTCGTAAGTAATCCATTTACCAAACACGTAAGTCAAATTTTATGTAAGTCAGATTTACCTTCCCATATCATTCAAGACACCTTATAGTAAAAAAAATGAACATGAACCTTATACTAGCAATATAAACTAAAGAACACATATTAAATAAGTGAAAAGATAATTAGTGTGTCACCTTTTTACGTTTGCTTACATAAGCTCTGTGAAGCTCAGATAATTTTTCGCTTTTACTTAAATTGGATTTACTTCAGTAGCTGCCTACATTTATTTTAATTCATTAAGCTGGTATGGGACATGGAAGGGTGCATGGATTGATGAATGGATGGATGGACGATTAATTTAAAAATATAGATGTTAAGCAGCTTGCTTTCTGTGGCCAGGGAGCAAAGTGGACACAAATCTGGCCTTGCACGTCCCCACTGCCATTGAAAAGGCAATGGGGGAGTGTTAAAAAGCCATAAACAGACCCATAAAGGCCCCATAACGGATAAGCTGTTACATAAGGCGCAATGCCGGACACACGGTGTGATAGCTTTCTAATTACGATTCTGGTGAACTCTGTGGGTATACTTAATGTTATAATACTCCGTAATGCTACAGCACTCCATGGCTGCAGAACACGGGGAATTTCAGTCATGATGGATATATTGAAGGATTTACTGCTGGCCTGTTTTCATTACGGCGGCACTGAATTTTGATGCGCGGTGAAATGAATCGCAGACTCTCCAGGCCGCGGCAAACTTTCCCGTCCGTTCTCAGCCAAAGCTGTGAGTTTCCACATGTTGGAGCCACAATAAATGTAATACTGTTAATCAATAGTTGGCAATTAATATTGTGGAGAGTTTGGACGACGTGTAAATCTTCTGCGGTTAATTTGCAAAACTGCCAAGGACAAAAAGCTCCTCTGGGTGCGTAAATCAGCGGGACTCTCGTGGGGTTACAGGCCTCAGTGTAACTCTGCTGGAGAGGCAGCGAGGGCCTGGGGGTTTGGCTGCGGGGCCCAGGAAGGGAGCTAATCGAGTGTGTGGCTCAATCAGCAGCTGGTCTCATGTAATGACAGTAAGAAGGACCTCAGAGACAGAGCCATGCGGAGAGGACGTTCAGGACTTGCAGCCGACATGTTAAATGATGTTCATACACAGAGATCACACAGACTAATACAGACTCACAGTCTACAGGTCAAACGATGTTCATTCAGATAATCACAGACTACAGTCTACAGGTCAAACGATGTTCATTTAGATAATCACAGACTCAGTCTATGGGTCAATGTTCACACAGAATTACATAGACTCATGGTCTACAAGTCAAATGATGTTCATGCAGAATAACACAGAGTCACAGTCTACAGGTCAAACAACGTTCACTCAGATAATCACAGACTCATAGCCTATGGGTCAAACAATGTTCATTCAGATAATCACAGTCTACTGGTCAAACAATGTTCATTCAGATGAATACAGGCAGTTTAAAGGTTAAATACTATTTGCACAGATTAACACAGAATAACAGACTACAGGTCAAACGATGTTCACACAGATGCACGCAGACTCAGACTACAGGTCAACTGATGTTCACACTGATTAACACAGACTCACAGTTTACAGGTCAAGCAATGTTCACACAGAATTTCATAGACTCATGGTCTACAAGTCAAATGATGTTCATGCAGAATAACACAGATTCACAGTCTATAGGTCAAACAATATTCACACAGTCTGATAAAGACTCAATCTACAGGTCAAACAATTTTTACACAATAACAAAAACTCATGGTCTACAGGTCAAATGATGTTCATGCAGAATAACACAGATTCACAGTCTACGGGTCAAACAATTTTCACACAATAACAAAGACTCATGGTCTACAGGTCAAACAATATTCTTTCAGATAAACACAGACAAACAGTCTACATTTCAATTGATGTTCACACAGAATCATGGCATAAATTATGTTGAACCCCCCCAATAATGAAAACCAGCCACCCCACCCCCCCGGACCCCCTTAAAATTGGGGCCTTGCCACCCCCCCCCCCCCCTTAAAATTATGTTCTTGCGAAGAATAACACAGACTCACTGTCAACAGGGCAAACAATGTTGACCCAGACTAAGACAGACTGGCAGACTGTAGTTACCAATGGAAGGGTTACCATGCTGTTTGCTCTTAGGCCAAAGGCTACGAGTTTATTCCAAGCTTTTTCATCACCATACTGTACAGTTCATTGTTTGCCTCAAACAGTACTGTCAGCGTACAGTAGCTGTGTTACCACCTGGAGGATAACCGCTGGCTTGATTTTATATTATACTATGTATGATTTATTTTACCTGAATATGCATTAGTTTAATTAGGATGGCTCATTAATGCAAATTGTAACAAATAGTAAAACAGCACAGAGCTATTAAGTTTTTAGTGGGACATATAAAATTATGTAATTAATGGTGTGCCCTGTCTTCCATAATGAGTTTGATGCCTAGTCAGTTAGGTAACTGTTACTAAGGTAAACTGCCCTGCACAGAGGTAACTCCTGGAATCTGATCTTCAGTGCAGAGCCGTGACCTTACTCCCAAACCTGTTACACCAAAGTCCATTTCAAGTTCCAATCCGTAAAATCTATTGTACTGATTTTTTTTTGGGTGACATTTGCTATAATAATTTTTTTTCTATAAATCTAAATGAAGTCAACAATGATGCACACGGAGACGCCATATCAGCTGGCAGACACGTAATGCAATTATTCATAAATCATTATGCAGCACAAGTGGCTTTGGACCCAAAAACAGGTCACCAACCCAGGTACAGGTCTGGGGCAAAGAGTTGCTGGCACAGGTTGACTGTGTAGATGTGTAGCATTGCTCTTTAACTCCATAACAGAAGCTTTATTAATGCGGCCAACATGCCTCTTCCTAACAATGCAGCAACACCAATAGAATAAATTGTGATCAATCGGCCCAAGCAGAGACAGATGAGGAGTCTGTCAGGATGGGGATGATATCAATTTATCTCTTTAATGCTTCTCCACAGGGCTCGCTCACTAAAGGACACAGATTACGGTGCTTCATTCCCAGGGAGGAGAATGAGAATCTATGATCTAAATTCGCATTACCATAGCAGATCAGGGGACCCTGCACTAAGCACCCTGTTTGTTTTTGTTCTTAAATCTGCTAGAGCAAGTGTCAAACCAGGTATTAAAATATACCAAAGCAAGTATCAAACCAACAGCAAAAAACAAGTATCGGATGTCCTAAACCACTATCAAGCCAAGTATCAGAAGAAGTACTATGTGTACCAAGTATCTAACCATGTTGCAAATGCCTCAAGCCAAGTATCGAACCAAGAGTCAAAAACAAGTATCAAATGTCCTAAATCACTATCAAACCAAGTTTCAACAGAAGTAGGAACCCATACTGGGTATGACGTTAAACTGCACTCTTTGAACTTGCAGGGAAAAAAATTTGGGGATTGCTGTTGGGATTGGCATTCCAGCCTCTGTAGAAAATTCGATGCCCAGCTCCGACGACCCCCCAGAAGTGTCAAACCACTGGAGAGCCAGGCCTGTTGGGGATTGGAGCTGGTGTGGTGCTGAGGAATTGCCCACTACACGGCAGCATTCAGGTCCTAATCTGAGGCAGCCAGTCTGGGTAACTGTGTAGAACTGTGAGTGCTGTGCAGAGCGGAGACCCAGTTGATTCTGGGGTTGGTCAGGGGTGTGTTTTTTCTCCAACTCTGTTCAGTGCTTTCATGGACTGGGTGTTGGGCAGGGTCGCGGCATCCAGCGGCTGTGAGGCATCTGTTGGTGAAGAGAGGTTCACTGACTTTGCTGACGATGCTGTGATCATGGAGTCAATGGAGACTCAGATCGGGGTTCTTGAGAGACTGAGCGTGGAGTCAGAGTGCCTGGGTTTGCGAGTGTCCTGGGTAAAAACCAATATCCAGGCCTTTAATGACCTCTCAGATACAGCAATCAGCAGTGTGTCTGTCTGCAGAGAGAATGTCGACTGCATGGAGAAGTTCACTTACCTCAGCAGCAACATTAATGTCTCTGGTGACTCTTCCCATGAAGTCAGTAGATGGATTGGGAAAGCATGGGGGTCACGAGGTCACTGGAAATGGATGTGTGGCACTTCTGATGTCCTTGCAAGAGGATGAAGGTCCAAGTCTTTAGAGTCCTGGTGCTCCCTGTTTTATTGTATGGCAGTAAGACATGGACAGTATCCAGTGACCTGAGACAAAGACTGGACTCCTTTAGTACTGTGTCTCTTCGGAGAATCCTTGGATACTGCTGGGTTGACTTTGTGTCAAAAGTGCTGATGCTCAGGGAGTCTTGAATGAGGCACATTACCTGCATTGTGAGGGAGTGTCAGCTACGGCGCTTTGGCCATGTGGCATGATTCCATATTGCTGAGGACCCAAACAGCTAGAAAAGGCCAAGGGGATATCCACCTAACACGCGGCAAAAAAATTTCCGGAAGGACTGGACCATATGTTGGTCACTAACTGTGATCTGGGGTGTTTTGTTGTGTGGTGGGTACCAGCAACATGGTGTACCAGTACATGCTCCCCAACCTGACCTGACATGACCTTACCATGTATCAAACCACATGCTAAATGCCTCAAATCAAGTATCAATTGAACAGTGAAGAACAAGTATGAAATGTCCCAAACTACTATCAAACCAAGTATCAAAAAAGTATTAAATTTACCAATCCAAGTATTCAACCACATACTAACTATACAGTACCGCAGTACAAACTACAGATAGTTCCCAGGTTACTAACAAGATTTGTTCCCTAAGTCAGTCTTTAAGTCAAATTTGTAGGTAAGTCAGAAAAATAATAATACAATATATTTATATAATAATAATAATAATAATTATACAGTGGTAATAAAAGCAACTATATATGGTACTGTACTGTACCTTGAGCCGATTCACTGCTGCAGCTTCACAATGTTTTCATGAGCGTCACAAAGAAGTGTGTGTGTGTTTGTTATTACAAACCAGTGTACTTTATGGCAGTCCGTTCAGAAGTGCGAGTTGTCCGTCATACTGCATTTTTTTCAAACGTACTTTTCAAAATCTGAGCTTTTGTCAATGTTTTGCTGCTCTGTTTTGCGTAAGTTTGGTCCCACGACGTCTCGCCATATTTCATATGATTGAGTTTAGAGCCAGGTTTGTCTACCTGCAGGCCTTTGGCCTTCCAGCCCATGTCAGCAGGCGGTAGATTGCGTGGACAAGGCATGCTGGGAAATGGCCGGCGTGGAGGAAACATACGGAAGCTATGACGCGGGCTTCCCCCCTAACGGGGCCCGATGATGAAACACACAGGTCCAACAAAAACAAGCCCGACCGAGAGGCCTGTGGTGAGGAGGCCGTGAGCCTGCCGGCAGATAATTCCCTGAGACTCGAGAGACAGTCATGACCTAGGTCATGGCGTTTCGTCTCCAAAAATGGTAGTAAAAGCTTAACACCCCCCGCCCCACACAGAGCAGAGCCTCTGAGGTACTTGGAAACCAAAGGAGCATAACGTCAAAGCTGGAGGGGTGATTTCCCCCGTGCCGTCCGGCTCCTGTCCCCTTCCCGCCTGCAGATTCCCCCCTTTAGGAATCCTGGGGCCATGACACCATTCGTATCACTTAGCACACCGTCTAGTTGACAGCTCAGGCTTTATAATACCGGTCCGTCTCGGCAAAAGTCATTTAAATCGGCTGCCATCTGACGTAGAACCGGGCCTCTTTTAGCCAGTGTTAACACTGGTACATTTACACTTCTGGAAAGAATAATAATGGCTGGCAGGCCTTTGTAAAAAGGAAAGTTTAAAGAGACAGACATGTGCACTTTAAAAAGTTTACTGTCTCCTTGTCTCATTTCAGGGTTTTGAAGTTCTTTAACAATTAATTTGAAATTATTTCATTTTAACTTCTCAATCATTGTGGCATTTTGAGAGTTTTTTTGTTGGGAGCTTTTAACTGTTCACAGATGTGAGGACTTTCCTAAAAATGTAACCCAATGTGTGTGAGAGGGTTAGTGCTACACCCAGTCCACAAGGTGGCGCTCTCACCAACAACTGACACTTCTCACTTCTCTGTCATTGAAGGGTCTCACTGTTCTTCCTGTTGTTGTACTGGGCTTTTGCAATTTCAGCCAAAATTTCAGTCATTACAAATAAATATTAAATCCAAATTTTATAGTACTTTTAGTAGCACTTTCTACTTCTGCTTTTGAAATGCACCATTTAATCCTCCTTAGCGGAAGTGACAAGCTGAAATTTAATAGGGACAGAAACATATCATTATAGTGTTTTAAATATAGCTCTGTAGTTATCTGAATGAAAATTTAAAAAATTTCTTTTAAATTCTTTTTCCAGAGAGCACATCTAAAAATACTTTTCTCTTAATTAGCCCCATTCAAAAAACCTGAAGAATGGAAAAAAAGACAATTTCTTTTGCAATACAAAGCTCTTGTTTGCCAGGATTTCTCTGTTTTTCTTGTTCCTGAAAGCAATTGTCTGCAGGCCCAAGGTCAAATTTAGCTGTGGCCGTAAATCGCCGCGTTTGATGGCCTTCGTTTGCCTCAATAGCAGGGGAAGGCCAACCTCATAAAAACATGAAAGGAGGGCCGCTGCCTCCGGGCTTCCAGCCCTACATTGTCGCCCCAAGGAGATGTTCACAGTTCAAGCTTCATGGTGAATAAAGCCGTTTAGCTAACGTCCACCAGCGGTCAACAAACCCAGGCAGGCCTCATTACCAGCTGGGCCCTGGCTGTGTTTTCACAGGAAGGGCTGGGCCCGATGCGATCCCAGAATTCTCTGGAGCTGCGGACTGGCATCATACTACATCACAGCACATTCCTGTGGAAACCGTGCAATGAAACCCTTTCCTTAAAGAAACTATAGCATCCAGTGTCTGAACTGGAATTTAAGTCCTCCAACGAGGAAGAGGCTTTGCCTAGAATTTTAATATAGAATCGCAATCAACACATTGGTCAAAAGAGAAACATTTAACCTGTACAAATGTTCCCAAATTTGAGCATAAATGAAGAAAATCGAAAATATATTATCTAGAGAAAGGTAAAATTTGAACTACTGTGTGTAAAATACCCCAAAGCTCATTTTTCTGTCTGAAGGTAATAATTTATACTCCTATTAAATGCTATTAACTTATTAAGTGCTACTAACCACACATAAATGGTTTCTTCTCCAGCCCAGTCCGCGAAAATCAGGAGAATTTTATATTCTCTTTAAAATCATCTCATCTTCTCAAGATTTGGGCCATCTTATGAGCTGCCCAACAGCATTCCTGACACATTGATGAATCTGTTTGTTGGGAGGACTAATTTTAAAAATTTATGTCCACATTTGAAGAATTCATCTGCGTATGTCTTTTTTTTCATTCCAGTCTGGCTATAAAAAGTAAAATGTGACGGGTTGTGAGGAGCAACTGCAAAATCTCGTATTGCTTTTGGATATGCCTCTTTATTATTTCAGGCATAACGAACTAAGACTGAGACTTATGCAAGTCAAATGAGAGACAAAATACTGTCTTTAGTCTGAATTACTTTGGTGAAAAATATTCCAGTGAATGGTCACGTTACATACAACCGTCGGTCTGCTGCTTTGGGTCTGCACCTGTCTGTAATTTAAATGCTTAATTCTGTCACAGTGGCATATTATTTTCGATCACTTGCTTTTCCTGTGGAAACACCTATATGTCCCCCCCTCCCCCCGTACAGTTGGGGGCCAGTGTGATGTCTCTGACTCCGGAACCATTTCTGTTAGTTAGGGACCCAGGCTGGAGGCCCAGGATTACACCTTGCTCTCATTTACAGTCTTTTTATTGGACCTTCAGACCAGAGGAAGCTAAACTGTTGATTGCTAATTCTACTGCTGAATAACTCCTACACTGTGGGTGTGTGTGATTTTTTTTTTTAGTTCATCTATTTTCTGCAGATCCTGAATGCCTTGGCGCCCTCCTCATTTTGAAAGGACATTAAAAACCATCTACGGAGTAGCTGCTGGGGCACACATAAAAACCCACAAGTCTCCATTCAGAGGCACCGCCACAAAAGCGGATAATGAACACCGTAAAGCTGTCAAGCGCTAGAATGGATGTGTGTAGGATCGCTCTCCCGTAATTCAGACGTGCCTCTAAGTAGCCAGGAGAATTATAAGAAATGGTTTTCTGCGGCATTGATCAGACAACACCGCAGGAAATATGAACGCAGAGGAAACCCGTTAGGACCTTGCAGTAATTCTCGATCCAGAAAAGCTCCTTTCCCCGTGGCCTGGAGCCGGTCCAGGCCCGGCAGACTTTTACGAGTCGAAGTTAAATTTCCTCTAAAAATTTAAGTAATGTACTTTTCACTATATTAATCTGGCTTTTACCTCCACAAAGTCTGACAGAAAACGTGCTATTCCATGCCTCGCATTTCTGCAGCCCGGACACTGGAGGAGACATTTCCTCGGGAGTATCGTCCCCGAAGTATACTAGGCCTTTTTAATGGTTTACAGCCATCTAGTGATAAATGGAACACTTTGTTAATTAGCAATAACTAACCTCATTCATACATGGAATCTATCTCGAATGATGAAATCCATTTAATTTAGCTCAGAATCAATGCCATTTAGAAAGAGGCCTGACCGAAACACTCATCCAATCAATTGATCAAAAATTAGCGCCGCGGCCTTGCTGGGGAAACGCCAGTCCCCTAAGACACAAACCACGCGCACTTTGCACGTCTGTGCATGTCTTCTCCGGGTGTCATAGAGAACGGCGAATCCGTCTCGAATCAGATTTGCGTTTAAGTAAACTGCTTCCAAAGACTTGCTTTTGACAAATGAATTTGAAACATGCTGAAAAAAATAATAATAATTTGACCGATGACAAATGTCGGGCGGTAATGAAATCTGAAACCCCAGACATAACTTCCCAAGATAAGGAAGAGGATATACAGATACAGATGCTATTAAAACATTCGCAGAGGATATTGCATACTTTTTTTTAAAGGTTTCACATATCTGATGGCGATTTCCTTTGACTGCATTGCTGGAATTTGGAAACATGTGACAATTCAGTGCGAAATGAAAATAATTTGGAACTGGTGTGAGAAACTGCTTTAGCGTTTTATCTGTATAAGATAACACTTTGCATCCTGTATTCGGATCGTCATGGTACTGGGCATATTTGTATTGCTTTATTTACTGCTAAATGCACTTTTCACCATAGCATGACATCAACTGACAACTCCAGGCTACAGAAAAATTAAATCATTGACTCATTGATTACTCAGTTCATTCATTGATTTACTCATTCATTGATTTATACATTCATTAATTTTTTTCAATCGTGTTGTCTTACCATTAAGCCAGAAAAATATACCTTTAAGCAAGTAAAATATAAATACATAGAAAAAAATATATAGAACGTAAGTCACAAGTATATGGAAGTACGTATAGTGCCGAAACAGGTGAAGGTTAATTAGAACTTCATTGGCCTGACTCGAGTCGATACACACATTCCAGCTCAGTTCTGTACTCGCTTAGTGACCCCATGATGTCGGTCGATTTTCTGGTCACATGATGTTTCGCCCCAATAGGACGAACCCCTGCCAGCAGTACTGGGATGCACTCCGGAACCAGCCAGGGTCCATCGAGGGTCGGCGCCGTGATGTAAGGCTGGCAGATATCACGGGCCGAGCTTAACGTGCTGGATGTGATTTATTGTAGTGAGAGGAGTGGCTTGGAAGAGTAGTGCGCTTGCACGCGGTCGCCACTTTTCCAGACCGCCGCAGTCGAGGTTCCGGGGACGTTGCTGGGCCCGTCGCACATTTGCGTCGTGTTCGCTTTATGGCTGATTTTTCTATCCACTGTGTGTGTGTGTTTTTTGTTAATGTTGTCATTTGGGGACTGAGGCTAAGACCCCCTGTGGGGGGATCAAAGGAGAGACTGGAGGGTGTGGCACGTCCCGGCCAGCTGCTTCCCTGAGGCCCAGATGTGCGCTGTGGGTTCACGCCCTGGGCAGTAGGCAGACGCATGGCAGCCACGGGGCCCCAGGAGCTGGCCGGCCACTGCTGACAGACGCGTGGGGCTCACACACTTCCTCAGTCTGTTTTTCACGCTCCAGGAGATGCGGTGGAACCTCCTGTACGTCAGTGCTGGATCCCAGCTGCCGCCAAGCTTATTTCGGGACGTCATTCTGTCCTCTTTCCATATGGGGGCACCAGCTCCCCTTTCACTGCAGGCTCAGTGGCATCTTCTGGCCTTTGTGCAGAACTTCCCGCACCAAAGGGTCAGGGAGGGGTGTTTTAATAAGTCAAGCGGGCGATGTCGCTTATTGAACGGAAATATGTGCACGCTTCTCGTACGCGTGAAAGGAAAGGAAAACATTTGAAATATTAGCAACCAGAATGCTAGGAAACAGCACAGCACGATGGTAGAATGAGGTGAGAGGGCAGAAAAACATGGGGGATCTGTGTGGCGAGGCGGCTTAGGCCGGCTAGCCTGTGACTGGCAGGTTGTTGCTTCAGTTCCTGTGGCCGGGAAAGTGACTTTCCCATTGGGTCCATGAGCAAAGCCTATAACCCCCATTTGCTCCATGGCCTGCCTGAGTGTGCTTTGTTAATTGTGTATGACTTTGAATAAAAGCAACTGCATTATTAACTAAATGTAAGCAGGCTTAAGACGCAGCATTCTGATATATGGGGGATATTTATGGGATGCTTTACCGGGGGCAAGCAGGTGAGCGATGGGCAATTTTGGAGGGCTTTCTGTGCGGGTTTGTCAGACGCTAGCAGGGAGGAGGGGTGTCTGGCTGGTTCTGGGCAGGACAACATCTGATGGGAAATTCAGACGACGCTTTCCAAAAAAATTGAATAAAAAAAACTTGGAGAACAAAGTCAACAATTCACTGCGGACAGAGAAAAAGAGATTACAGTGGAAAAGGCCCGAGAGAGAAGGCCATCAGGGGGGCTAGAGACAGGAGGAGGTAAAACTGAACTCAGGATGAACACAGACCATCCATCAAGCCTCATTTAAAGGCATGCGCACGCAGCTGCTCGGAGTGCCCTTCCTGTTCTCCCAAACCAAACTCAGTCCTTTCTCATCCCTCATTTTGTCGTATTTGTTTTTGTGTACTGTTTACATTGAAATGTGCTCTGGCACTGGCATCATTTTCTTGTTTTGAGTGGCATGTGTTATAAATTCTGGCACGGGCGACCCTCATCGGTGGGGGAGGTGGGGCTCAGCCGCATATGGCATGCAACCAGTCGCGCTTTTCAAAACATCCCGGGTCCCATTCCCATCGCATAATTGCCAGGAACGATCCCGTGAATCACTCCAAGTTCAATAAACACCTCGGATGTGACTTACCGTTAATCAGGCATGTCACTTGTCGGGGTAATTTTGTGCGTGCCTTAACCCATGCATGCAAAAAACATGAAATTCATTACAAATGCAATATGCTGATTAAGGACATATGTTCTGCCTGTAATTACTGCTTCGTTTGGCTTTTTCAGAGTGTCTCCTTTCATCACATCTGCATTATTTTTCTTACATTTGTTTGTTAATTCAGGTAACATAATTCTACATCATTTTTATACGTGTGTATCATTTTATGCATATGTCAGAGTAGCTATTTTGACTCCAAAGTAAATATTACTCAGAGAGCATAAAATACTATGTTGTGAATTAATTTATCATATTGGAGTGTAATTCAAAATAGTTCACCAATACAATTATTTTTAATTTCTTCTTATTATTATACAGTATATAATTTTAGTTTGCCTACATGCTGCTCTATATTCACGCTTAATCTTTTTTACTTTTCATTAAAATGAACACTAAATACCTTTATGACTCATTCCACACGTATCACTTAACGCTGCTGTATATGTTATGGGAATGAGGGGGCTTTTTCCCATGGTGCATCGGCTCCCACATTGGGACAGAGCTGGAGGTATGGCGCTCTGCACTCCCGGTGGGGGAGGAATTTTCCGAATGCACACATGCGCACACAGCATGCTGGGAAGCTCACTGCAGGCTTTGATATGGGAGATCCCGGAGCGGCTGCTTGCCTTCTCTGATATCGCTTTCCCCCGTTATGGGGGAAAGGGGGGGGGGGGGGGGCGTTGGATTGGGAGCTCCGCAGGGGGGGGAGGGGGGGGGGGGGGGGGGGTGGGGGGGGGGGGGGGCGGGGGGAACCGGGGGGGGCGTTTAGCGGGGGCAGGGGGGGGGAGAAAGGGAA
>JAODKM010000034.1:9452749-9469719 GCA_026780845.1 Petrocephalus sullivani
CCCCCCCCGCTCTCGTGCAGTCGTATTCTCCGTCGCCGCCCGCCCCCCCCCCCCCCCCCCCAGTGCGTTCAGAGTCACTTCAAACGGACACAGCGGTGGCCAATTTACCACTGTCCACTGTCCACATAGCAGCCGTCCAGCACTTGTGAGGAATTATGGGCTGTAGAACGCTGATAGTGACTCAGTGGGGACAGGACTTCCCTTCATTAGCCCGTCAGGGGATATCGGTGAGGACTTTGGGGGTAGCTGGCCAGGATGGGGCGGGGGCTTTGGGGGGGCTGGGAGCTAAACAATGAACAGTGAGGCCTGGGCATGGTCCTCCAGGCCACTTCACCCCACAGCCATGACTTATAGACACCCTTGTTCTTTGTAGATTCAGTGCAGATTAATGCATTTGAAAAGCTATTAGTTTTGAAATTATGCCGCTATTGCATAAATCCTGTTTGCAAAATGCTTTATTTGCTGAAAGAGGGGTTCGCACTATATTTCTGTTGAACTTTGGATTGTGTTCAACCAGATTGCCATGCATTAAAAATAATGGCGCTCAAATGCACATATGTCCTCAGTCTCAGGTGAGCAGTTATTCAGGGGCTGTTCAATAAAACATCCCGGTCCGGGTGCATTGTGCCTCACGGTCCTTCAGCTCGCACACTGCGGGTCTCCGCCCCACCAATGTCGCTTTCCGGCCCGAGCAAATGCCCGGCTCCGTATTAGAGAGAGCCTGGCAGGTCCTGAATCTCCTCTGGCTTGCGGCAAATCTGCCTTCCTTCCTTCCAGGACCACGTGCGTCGAGAGGGAATTTCGTGCAGCCTTCTAAAACCACATGCCACTGGAGCTGAGATGATAAACATCCCACGGAGGCATCTGGAAACTCTACCACATTATCATGGTGCTGTTCCAAAACAATTTTCTTTTGATGGTCTAGATGCAGGCAGTATCAGCCCTTGATGAAGAACCCTAGGGCCCTAATTAACGAATAAAATAGATTTTAATGACACGTACATATATTTCCAGATATATATTTATTTTACTTATATACTGTACCTATATGCATGGGTGACCTCTTATCAATGTTATACCACACTGTGTATAAACAGTACAAACCAGATCAAATTTTCATCATTAAACTGCGTGGAAAATTTTGCCTCAATTCCAGGTGTGCGTGCAATGATTGTATTTAATCAACAAGCAAAGAAAAATTAAACAATCTACCATTAAATGAAATCTTTTATTTCATTTGCTGAAGGGAAGAACATAACAAGAAGGGTTGTAGATGCATGGGAAGCCCTTTAAAATATATTCAAAGTATAAACATTTCCGACTGCCTCTTTAAAACAGGAGAGCTTATTGCTTTTAAATGAGTGCCTTACATTTTAAGTCGCACTGTAACGAGGAACGCCTGCTCCCCCCTATCTGACAGGACAGTGATGGTCATTGTTCATGACTTCAACTGAAATTTCTTGTTCAGCACCCTGTGCTGACTGGGCCAGCTTGCTGTCAGATGAAATCAGTGTTCCTCTCTCGGCAGTGGGAGATAGATGGGGCTTTGATGATTAGGGTGTGCGGTAATATACAGTGTGTTTTTTTTTGGACACACTGTTATTCCACTATACTGTTAGAGAACCCAGAGCCGCTACAGATGATTGCTTCTGTGCGGCTCAGATGTTTATCAGGTTATCTTCCAGTTCTGTTTTCAAACGTGGACATTTTCCAATCAATGTCAAAATAGATATTAAAAATCTCACTGTTGGAGACGTAGCCCTCTTCAAAAAAAACACTAATGCTAGAAAAATCTATATTTACAAGAAATAATGATGTGCAGAATGCCCAAAGAAAGTCCACATTTTGCAGTAAATTGTTACCTGAAATGGTAACTTTAAATAAAGTAAATGTCATATCGTAACAGCTAGCTAATTCCAGCCCCCGACTTTGAACCGTGCCTCCCCCAAATTGGGCCTCCCCCAGACACTTCATTAGTACTTGGGAAGCACTTTGATGTTGACGTAGGCCGGCGCGGCTGGCCACCGATGGGAGCACACGACGGAGTTGGGCTTAGCCGGTCCAGCCACCGCCGGGGAGTGCCGACCGTGTGCAGGAGCTCAGCCACTCGTGTTTTACCGGCCGATAAATTCAGTGTACTGGTGAGCGGCTCTGCACTAGGGGCCGAGGAAGAGAAGTACTGTCGAAATAGCTCGTACATTTCCCGGGTCCTGAAGGCGAATGCCTCTATGCGTGCCGGTTCCCGGGATTAATGGCTACATTAATTGGGAAAATAAGTGGCATGGGACGAGAGGTGTTTGCAGGTAGAGTTAATGAGGGGATTAGTTGGGTTAAGGGCTAATAAGAATTACAGATAACATTCCCACACACTGTCAGCCAGCGCCTTAATATCTTTTAAACAAGGTGGGATTGATAGGTTTACATGAGTGACATATTGGGGTCGTGCTATTAAACCACTGGAACCAATGCTGAGGGCCCATATCAGTCTTTCAAAGAGAAAACACGGCTTATGTCAAACGCTATTAGGGTACGAGAAAGCCAGAGTTGGCTCCTTGGTGACTGCATGGTTTCTGAAAGGGCCTAACATTTGTCCTGGACTTGGCATACAGGTTGCGGTTAATTATTATTTCCGCTCATGTCGGTGCAGGAAATCTCGGTGTCCCTGAACCCCCCCGAGTAGCCCGCCCTCGATTATTCACCGAGCGACGTCTCCCGCCGACTTGGGGTCCCCTAAATGTCTCTCCGCGGGGATGATGGGAACAACTGAAACACGTCGCTAATGAATGGAACACACAGGAAGTGTGTTATTGCTCCGTCATTCGCACCTACAGAGCTCTGGCCCGGCTCCACACCGGGGGAAGGGCTGAGGTGCCCCCCACCTCCCTGCCAGCGTCTTTTTCTGGAGAGTTCTACAGTGGCCTGGGAGATTTCCTCTGCATTCATTCCGCAGGAATTCGGATCCCATTTCCTGCAAACATAAAAATGAAGGAGCTGCAGCACTCACCGCGTACGGGGGCCGAGCTCGTATTTACCCTGCCGCAAAACTGGGCCCGATTCATATGGAACAAGTGTGCCCTGTGCAAAGCTGCCTATTACTCGGCCCTGACACTTCATTATTCAGCGAGCAGAAAGTCTCCGTACAGCGCAGCAGAAATATGGCGTCTGGCTTTGTTTGTCAGCCGCGAATAAGCGCGGCCGCGTCAAGTCAGCCCTTGATTAATTCGTGAAAATATTATATTTTACAGCTTTCAGTGGCTCTGTGGTTTGGTGGGTCCTGTTTTTGCATTTTACTTCCAAGTTTGTGGGTTTGTTTCCGGCCAGAGTCCATGTATGAGGCTGTGTTCCCCCCAAATCATCTGGGGTTTTCTCTGGATATTCGACCCTTAATCCTAAGACACGCCATTCAGGTGAAGACGTCGGGCATAAATTTTCTTTGCTGGCCGAGTGTCCCATGAATGACTGACTGCCTGTCTGGACTCTGTCATACGCCCTCAGAATCAGCTTCAGAATCAGTTTTACTGTCACCAGGTACCTAAATGTGTACAAGGAATTTCCCAGTGCCAGGGTATGATAACTATATACTCCTTAGGTGGATACTGAAACCATTTTGGTGCAAGTGTGTGAGAACTACTGGCTGTCTTGGTCAATCTTAACAGTTACAATTACCACTGAACTCACGCTCACAATGCTACATACAGTAGACAATAGACCAGAAAAGTCTCCATCTCACCAGATCCCAGAACAGACCTATTGCTTTTTTCGTTCCATGATGCTGATACCCATCCAGTGGGGGACACCCTGGACAGGATACCAGTCAAAGCCAGGGGTAGGCAGGGGGGGCACAGGGAACCAAGATACTCGCACCCCTCCACCAACCCGGGTCACAGGGCATATACAGGTACCGGTGCTGAGGTGTTATTTAGCCTAAATGTGCATCTCTGGATTAAAGGAAGAAACCTTGATGACCATGCAAACTCCACACACACAAGAATGGGATTCAAACTCCCAGCCCAGGGAGTTTGCCGCAGCAGTGACCTCATGACGCCCGAGGCTACTGATAGCACAAATACTACATAGAATACTTCATCACAGACTCATCACAAATTCGTTCCGCTGAAAAATAGAGTGATGCGTTCATACCCAATTATGGCATCTTAATTTACAGACATGAAGCAAATGACCATGGTCACTGTCTACTACTCAAGTGACTTATGAGTTCACCGTTTCACAAGGGTAAATACATATGTTAAGGACCTGGATCCTCGGCCCTGCGGCACAGCGGTAGCCTTCCAGCGCCTCTACCAGCTCGCCTGCTCAGGCCAGGGCTTCGCAGGTCTCCGCTGACCACGTTTTGGCCGCATTTTACAATGTTAAACAAAGGGCAGGAGCCTGCCGGCGGGGACTCACAGCAGCCCCAGATTAACGGCTCCCCGTGTTATATTTAGACTCACAGAATCCAGGTTGTTCTGCATGAGACACGGCAAGATTGTATTTCAGAGCAGCAAAACGAAAAGAAAATTCATGCACTTCATCTAAAATTAAGAGACTATATTTTATGGTACCACCTAGTAAATAGAAATTGGAGAGGATTCCGATCCAGAGCAGGGAGCTTTATGGCATGGTGCATATGCAAAATGTATTTATATATAAAAATGCAAACCCGTATGTCGTGTGATTGATTTTCAGTACTGTGCAAAAGTCTAAGGCAAAGAAAATTATCTTCATGTTGGCGTAAAACTCTTACTTGATGTCATTTCAAGATGCAAGCAACCATCCAACATACTCATGTGTTTGTTGACTGAACCACTAACACAGAGTACCATGTTTGGCCAAATAATATCTCATCATTTTTTTTATTAATTAAGATAATTATATAAGTGAGCTGATGGTGAAGTTTAACAAATACATGGAATGGCTGAGGTGCCCTTGAGGAGAGGTTTGGGAACTAAAGCAGTGTTCATCTAACCATCCAGCTAGATATCAGTTTTTGGAGAACAGAAGAAATTCTTATAAGTTTTTATTGTGTTATGGTTCATTTGTATATGTTCTAATATTAAATTGTGGTTTGTCTTTTGATCACATAGGCACCCGCTGCCCAGACGAATAAACATTTCTGTCTTAAACATTAAACCTTGCTTTTTTGTGAATTTTCTGTATCTGTGAAAGTCTTTAACACACAGAGAATGGTAAGCAGCCACAATGATCACCCTGAGAGGCCAGGGTTTAAATGTATTTGGTAATAGTAAGCCTAGTTACTTAATTGGACTGTTAAGTAAATGTCAGTGTAGCCCTGAAGGGGGTGCTACTGGTCACCTGATTGCCTAGTCAGGTAACAGTACCTGGAGCAAAGGGGGCGATGCTGCAACCTGTAACTGACTACATCACTGAGATATGCAAGTTCAACATATTAGCAGCCCTCATAAACCTGCTTTGGGAACTAATGTTCCAGTGCTGTTCAACTGTATTAGATACTTTGGTGGATATTAGCCTTCATACCATACCAGAATCGAATATTTAAGATAATTAAAAGAAGAAAATTATACGATAAAAATGAAAGGAACTTACATCATAAAAACTGAAAATAAAATATTCAAAAAGCATTAATTCTTAAGCACCTGCTCTGAATAGTACTGCTGGTATGAGTATCTGGGCCAAAATTACATCAAACAAAGATGCTAATATGTCATGTATGAACTCTATGAAGTCTATTGCCTCATCTCCTGCCATGTCAGGGAGCAGAAATTCACAAGTATAATGCAGCAAAACGATATCAATCAGCGGACTTTTATCACAGCTCTGGATTTGCAGTAGCAAAATCTGCACAATGCATCCTGGGTAAGATGAACCAAACACAGAGTAAAGGCAACGCAAAGCTTCTTTATGGCTGCAAGCCAGCACTGGGAATAGTCCTTTCTTAGCAGTTCACAGAACTTATTAAAGAGCAAACCAGTCAGCCAGCCTCTGAACTCAGTTCTGAACTTAGACTGCCTTCAGACATTCATCTGTCAGCCCTGTCTGCTCTGTGAGGACTGAAGCATTTCGGATTTATACTGTCATTTCAGTGCCTTTCCAGTGTCTTATATCTCCCTGTAATTGGTTTTCTTAAAGCTCTTCTGCAAAGATAGGGAAATTCACCGCAGGTGGCTTGGTGGTGCAGCTGGTAGGCCGGATGAAGACCTACCATAATACGAGAGTGGCAATTCTCCCCGCACCAACGTCACATGACACACAAGAGCAACATACGCAGGAGCTCCGGATTCCGGCGCAGGATAGTAAAACCTGACAGTCCTCCTTACCTCTCAGCTGCACACCGAAGGGCTGATAGTGTTAAGAATACGGCGGCAAACAGACCCACAAATGCATCTATGCAACAGTGGGCATCCCGAGTTCTGAATCATCTAACCCAAAAAATATAATTTGTTAATGTTATACCCATCAAGCTATCTCGCTTTAATATTTAATGCCGCAAAGCCCCGCTGAATCCCGATAGAGTTCAGGCCGAGAACGCAAATCATGCATGTATAGCAGTTATAACAAGGTCAGTATTTATTAATACCCCATATAGTAATGCCCCTCCTTTAACACCCCCCTGTGACGATAGAGGGGGCAGTTCTGTATGCTGCAGTGTGTCCTGTAGTGCATCTAGCTAGTGAACTCAAAAGGTGTTGCTGCAACCTGAGGGCTTAATTGCACTGATGAACAAGTTCTAACTAAGTGCCATCCATAGAAGCCCAAACCAGCAATCACTACGGGTGTTGGATCTGATATTCTGTGTAAGGGAGAACAATGCAAGGAAGAGTCATGTGACCTGGAATCAAACACGTCACTCCTCTGAGCGAACCTGTCACAGTGCGCTGAAGTTCACTACTCAGCTCCATTCTGGACACTGCGAGAAAGATGTCGTTTTGCGAGGCCTGATCCAGACCCTGAGTTTGTGGCTTGATCTGAGGAGTCTCTGCCATAGGCATGATGTATCGTCTTGTGTCTTTACCTGTCAAAAGGAAGCTGGTTTCAGAGAAACTGCACCGTGTCTGACAGAAAGCTGCCTTACAGGGTCAGGGTTCTGAATGTCTGCCTGGTAAGAAACAGACAGCAGGCTGACGGACTGAAAAACACGAGGAGTAGGAAGAACGGTGGAGGTGGCAGTGATCTCCCTTAATGGTCTGGTTGGCAGCATCCAGACAACAGACAAGATTCAATAAGAAGTACTGCTTTGGCTTTAGAGACTGATGGTATGATTTTAAAGTCTGGGAATCAAGGGAGCTCATATGCTATCTGTTAAGGTGATTAGCGAAATCAATATTAATGCACATCCACAGGCCTCATGGCCAACTGAGCATGTGCAGAGGCTGCCAATGATTGATGACGGGCGGACAAGATTGACGTGCAAAGTAGGGAGTGGGCGGTATCCCGGAGCGGCTTCTCGAAGCCACCTCGGGATATTTAACGAAGCGAACGTATGCTCGTGTGAGAAGGAGACATCTGGAGCCTGCCTTACCTTGACCGAAGCTTTCCAGAACTTTCCAATTGAGCTGTTTTGTGTACACATTCTGTTCTGGTTAAACTGGACTGATTGGGCTCCACAGACCTGAGGTCAGCTTTTGTCTTGCTGTGCCAATATTTGTGTTTTCTTATGGTCCTGTTGTTCATACAGACTCACCTATAAAAATGCATCACCCAGTAGTACTTTGCACCCATGGGGATATTTATCACCATGAGCTTTCACGGTAAAATGCATTTTTTGAAACTTGCCGCACTGCTGTTGACTGTCCACGTATTTTTCCAAAAGCCTTTTACCGTTTCCTGACTCAATCATCCTCAGCACCACCGACAGGACCTGTGTCACCACAGTACACAGGAAGTAGCTCATTTATGTATTGGCATATGCCTCCAGGCATGTTTCACAGTAATAAAAACATCCTCCGTGGCTTAGCACAGACTCCGCTAATCCAGCCACCAGGGGGCGGCTCCCGCCATGGCCTTCCTGGGCTTGGTGCCGGAGGCACGGCATGCGGAGCGCTGCCAGGCTGATGTAATCAACCCCCGAGCAGTCGGGACGGTGGAGCAGATCGCGGTTGGGCGCGGGCCACGTCTAATGTTGCGTGGAGATGATGCCAGTGGTGGCGATACCTCCCCCACTCCCGGGTTGATGCGGCGGCCGTCTGCTTGGCAATCGGCACGGCTGGTGTTTATAACACTATCCCGGGAATGCATATCCCACTGCTACACTCATTTTAGAGCTTTAGCTCTGATTCTGTGCATTGTTTACGATTTCGTACAAATAATGGAGGGGAAAAAATCAACAAAACAAATGACTGGTTGGAGTGCTCTGTACGCTAAAGAGACGAGTTACTCGCTGAGGTGTTTACGCTGCCGTGTTTGCGTGCAGCGTATGTTTGGCCCCAAGTCAACAGAGCACCATATAAATCTGGGGGGGAGGGGGGGTGTTGTGTAACTTGGCTCTGGTTATCAAGACCAGGACTATGTTGCTCCACAGGGCATCAATCTCAGCTGCCCAGGACATGCTGCTGTAACAGGGAGCTGCTCGTTAACACAGCACAAACTGGCCATAATGCCTCCCCACAACGGGGCAGTGCACCATTAACACCTCTCCTGCCTGCTGCCCCTCAGGCCTCTTTACATGTGTCGATATTCATTATACTGATTCAAAGAGTCAAGGATTCAAGCTTCATTGCCATTTATACAAGCACAATGAAATATTTCCCTCTGTACCTCCCTGCAGACTTAAACAACATATAATGAAAAGGAAACAAAAACAGAAAATAACAACAACAGAATCAAGAACAATAACATGCAATATACGCACAATATGTAATTTACAAGCAATATACAATATACATGCAATACACATACAATATATGATTTACAAGCAATATACAATATACATGCAATACACGTACAATATATGATTTACAAGCAATATACGATATACATGCAATATATACAATACACATACAATATAAGCAATATATAAGCAATATACAATAACATACTTTACCAGCACTAACACTCAGAAGGCTTCTGCCTAAGTGAGCGTCTTATGTATAATTATATATATATGTACTTCTAATTTCTTTCTCTATTCCCTCAGGAAAGTGCCCAAACAGTTTCTGCTTGCACAGCTCGGGTTGTACGCTGCATTACTTCAAATTTTTAATTTATCAGCCAGTAAAACACCTCTACTGTAAATTTACAGTATGCCTTGCATTCCTTAGTAATACGACTGCCAGGAGTTAATATAAAATCATTATCTATTAAGATAAATATTTTATATTCAGTAGCTACCCATACATATAATCTGTATGCACTACTGCCTTGTCTTGGACTGTTTTCCTCTTCTAAGACCCCAAAATCAAATCCTCCCACGTAGACTGATATTTGGAGCAGCCTGGACCTCTGCAAATTTTTCCGAAATCCATCCAGTTCCGCTGAATTGTGATGCTTTGCTGATTTTATTCAATGGGCAAAGCACTGTTTCATACCAGCTTCAAAATAACAGGCACACAGAATTATTTTGGGCCAAAGTTAATGGCCGGTCGGGAAAACACCTAAGATGTTGTTTGCTGACTAAGACGGGGATAGATGAGGTCATTTCAAGCTTTTTGTGTTAAAAGTCTGCTTTGGAAAAGACAGGCTGGCAAATATATTTACTGCATTACCTCATGGCAGTCCAAATAACACAATTATTGGGAGAGAGCAGTAAACATATCCAGAGAAAACAACAGCTTGAAAGCAGCATAAACCCCTGAATTAGAAAAGTTAATTCCCACCTTATATATATCGTAATATGATTGGTCACCCCTGCTGTCACTCTGATGTAATGCCTCTAGAGTTTGAATGTGAAACACTTTTATCAAGAAGCTACAGGCCCAGCCAGAATGATCCAATTAGCTTTATCTTAGTGCAGACAAATAAAAATTGTAATTTTCTAATGGCCTCTGTTATAATAGCTTATTCTTTTCCCGCCTAAGGATCAGTTCGCTTTAAGATTAAATGAATTAAATTTACAAAATTGTAAGGTGACAAATTGTTTAGAGACAATAATGTTAAAAAGAGGTCAAATAACTCGAAGTTCAGTTACTGCCTGTTGTGGTTATATACATGCTTGCATACCGCTTTATACACCTGCAAACGTGTACATTATATAATCTCATGGCGTAGATTTCGGTTTGGATTTGGTCCCTACCAATATCGTGGGAGTATGGTGCATGTTTAATGGGGGGTGCAGATTTTCAGGGCTGATTTGGTCCTTGGTAATATGGAAACCAAGCCCTGATGTAATCTGATGTTTCAAAATTCCACTCGATGAATTTCAATGCCTTAGTACTACATAGATGTATAGCGTATAATGTTGGGATAGTGTTTGTCTGCACTTTAATCACATGAATATGAACCCTAGTAAACGTAAATTAGTACTTTATCTCGGAAAGTTACAAAGATTTGGGAGTCGGCCGTCCTCACTGAGAACGACAGGGCATAAAACAGTTCTGGAAACAGACGGTGTGATATAACTCTGTGCCTAGCTGGCACACGGGCTTATGGGCCCAAGCATGCTAGTCGATTTGCTCAGAAACGTGTCGATATGAAAGCCATCTATGCAGCACACAATTGCTGAAAACATGTCCGCCTTCGACATGACGGCCCGCTTCTCCAAACAGAGGTACATGTTTAGGAACCAACCAGACAAAAATCACAGCTACCAAAATAAAAAGGGACATGCCACGGAATGTACCCGGGGTGACATCCAGAAGGTTCCTCTGTTCATGATACTTTTCTCATCTATTCACCTTTATTCTAAAGCGCCAATCATTTGATTTATAAACCTACAACATTGTCAAACTACACCCAAAATGTCCGTCTCGGGCACATCATACAATTCTTCTGCATTCAGCTATTAACACATTTATTGTCGTTGTTGATTTCTGCGTAACAAGCGTAGCTGGTTGTGTTCGTAAGAGAGCTTGTATTGCACGCAGTTATTGGTGGGACTGTATCTTTTCCGAGAATTTAATATGGTCTGTTTTAATTAACCTGGTTACATAATGCACTGTTGCAGATAACAACTGACATTACCAGGGTAAAAAAGGACTAATTTTGTATGGAATGACAGCCGTTCTATAAATGGCTAGGACATGCGGCATCGTCTATTCCTTGAATGAGCTGGTCTGTGATGGAAATGTGGGCAGCACCTGCTGTCTTACCCGGAGGCTCAGTCCCGCGGCCCGGGGTGGCCGGCCCGACTCTGTATTTATCGCATCCCTCTGATATAGCTAAGCGTGTCTCGCAGACTGCGGGCTGGGGGCGAGCACCAAGGCCCGGCACCGGCACCGGTGTCACGGGAGCTCTCCTACAGTAGAGGATCCCAGAGCCTCCCCGGGGCACCGTTTTTCTGAGCATTTGTTAAGCTGGACAGCTTTTCTGCCTTCAGACTGTCGCAAGAATATTTCCCAAAGACTGGGACTGCGCTGAGCCTGCTTCGGAGTCCGTGGCACAAACTGGCAACCCAGTATTAAAATAATGCATGCTTTTAATTTATTAGAAATGTATATTGAACAACAGGCTTGCACTGAAAGGGCACATACATTATTGCAGGCCCCTTTAGTCCTAACCCACCCATCATTTTGAACAGGTGTGCCTTTTCCTCCAATTATCACACCCACAATAGGGCATAATTCTGTGAAAATGAGCAAAAAGTTACTAGAAGCCCAGCCAAAGTAATAAACGAGATGTGAACGGTCAGACCCTTCCAGCACAAATCATACCCAGAGTGCATTGCTTCTGCACGGCGAGGGTGGCCTGAGGACGGCTGTTGGAAAGTGATGTTATCTGAGGATTTTCCAGCACTGCTGCCTGCTGGGATTCTGCCAATCCTCAGTCCCAATAAAAGCGCTGCATTCCTTAACTAAAAGTGTCAGGTGGGAAAAAGAGCGTCTGTCACAAGAGGAGGGTGAAAACATGACTGTTCTCGTTAGAAAATGCACAGAAAAATGGCTTGTCGATAATAAATCCTTCGCATATTCACGATATATTTACAAAATGCAAAGTGTATAGTAAGTTATACATGGATTGATTGTCGCAGGGTTGGCGGTCATGAATTTCAAGTATGAACGCAGATGTAGTTTTACTCTGCTGCCACCAGGGGGCACCTGCTGGTCATGCTGGACGCTCCATTAAAGCCAAGACTAGCGGCTTGTCATTCAAATGGATCAACGTAATCAAAACCACAACAAAGAATAACTGCAGCCACCAGTCCATGATAACAAAAAGCCGAAACAGATTAAATGTGGGAGAAAATCTGTGGAATGAATGACTATACCTATAAGAACCATTCAGTGTATCCAAAAATATATATACTTTTAAGAAGCAGAAGTATCTTTTTATCACTTTTTAAATCTCTATCTCTTCCCACAAAATCATTTACTCTAAAGAAACATTTTGTTGTCAGAATGCGGTGAATCGCGCCGTGACACGCCTCGCGGCTTATTCATAGCTGGCCGTCTGACTACTGGGCGGTATCTCGCTGCACCAAACGCTGTCCTGCAGTCTCCACGCCGGTGAGTCACTTTCCAATTCTGGCCACAAGATGGCGCAGCGTGGAGGGATTTGGGCGGCTCCGATGGGGGAGGGGGGCGGGCCGAGAGCCATCCGCGACGCCCAGCAGCGGCATCGCACTCTCCAGCCTCTAAAGCTATTCCCCCAGCTTGCCATGTGGCGTCACCGTGGAACAAAGGCAAACGACCCGGCGTGCACAGGATATGAGGTCTGCCCCCCCCCACCCCTGAGCTGAGAGTGGGGCAGCTTTTAGAGGCCATAAAACCACAGGATGTGTGGGACGGGCTGGGGGGCCTTGCGTGAGCGAGGCCCGCGCTGGGCGCCAGGGCTGCTGGGAACAATGGCGGAGGACGGCTGGGCCCCCAGCTTTCAGCCCCCACCCGCCCCCTCACCAACCCACCCCCCCCTAGCCCACAGCCAAGCCCACCTTCCTTCCTGCCATGATCTGGATTTTAACACCCTAGGTGCAATGCGTGCTGAAGGGTGGGAGGGCGACGTTCAACAATTCGGCATTCATTTAGCCGGGGGGGGGGGGGGGGGTCGGCGCTGGGCATTACTGCTGCGGGGGGGGGGGCGAGCGAGGGATGGGAAAGCCTTAAAACCGTCCAAAAAAATCTGGGCATGTGTTTAAGAATGCCAGACACACAATGTTATCGGCCTTAACACCACCCCGTGCTCATAATCCCCTCCATCGCAGGAGGTCGTGACCCGACTCGTTAACATGTGACTTTGGGAGCCGCAGAAATCCCAGGCCTGGAGCATCGCCCGGCTCCGCCTGCATCCACGGAAACGGCGGTAATCGTAACCATGGCGCTGGCCGGGATCAGTCGGGCCCTCGGTCAGCAGCTTGCTTCCCCTTGCGCTCGTCAAGCGACAGTCCGACGACCATCGCAGGCTCCCGGTGACGCCCCAACAGCTGGATCGCCGCTCTTCCATCCGCGTTTGGCTGGATACGGGGCCTTTCCTGGTGGGCTCCCGACACCGGTGATGGATCTGCCGCCTGTGAATGGTGGGCCCGCTAATCTACGCTGGACTGCCCCAATGGCCAATCAGAGCATGACTGACACCTCGCCATCTCAGCACCCAGGCGGTCCAAACCGAATTCGGCTCATCGCGTCACGTCGTGCATTTTGTAGTACAAGCGCCACCCTGATTACGTTCAGCCTGATCCAGCGCTTACAAGTAATTAAGTTAATTAAGAAAATGGTGTTCAACAAAGGAGCACAATTGCACTGCTGTGGATTCTCCCTGGCCCTGGTCCAGTTCAAAGCAGCGCCGTTGTAAATTTGAGTGTTCAGTTCCTCCTGAGAGCATTCAGACCATTTTCTGGTCCAAACAACAGAGAACAATGTTCAGTCAGACAGGCATTTACAACCCTGGCTATATGACGGCAATAAAAAGCATGGTAAATTAGCCATTCCGGAAGCCTTCAGCCAGATGCTGAGCCGAGGCTGTAATAAGACTTAATGAATAGTTTGAGTTACCAGATTATTTTGCAGGAAATAAACACAACATTAACAAGCCCTAATCGCTAATGAACTTATAATAAACCCGCCCCTTACGGCACGTGTCTCTGCTGTCAGTCTACCATCAGGGAGGCTGGCGAGTCGTTTACTGCAAAGATATATCTTTCTGGAAGCCACCCAGAGGCCTGGGATCCTATAATCGGGCAAATTCCAGAACCACGGCTGATTTCGTGAAGCGAATACAGTTGATAGAACCCCGCTGCGCTGGGTCGTGGCCCTGGGGGGTCTCACGTTGGTAGGATGGGGGGGGGTGGCAGTGCTCTGCCGAGAGGCCCAGCATGACGCCGGGGCAGGATTACCAGCGAGTAAAAGAGGCTTCCTCGACTGGGAGTCTCGCCGGTTTACAACTTCCTTCTCGTGGCGACAATCCTACCCAGATATGTGTCAGGCTGTTGAACAAGAGTGACGACGGGGGAGAGGCTCCTGGGGGAGGGGGGGGATCATTTATTTGCACGGTGACCGCTTCGGAATTTTCGTGCTGGATGCTCAGGTCTGGAATGCCGCGCCGCATCTTCCGCGGGTCCCCCGCCCTCGGGTGGGGGTAATGTGGCCAACGACCGCGAGAAGAGTCCGGTGTAGGGGCAGCACGTACCTTCATTTCTCTTTGACAAACATCCTGTTTTAGGGTTTTAGCTCGGCGCTGGTGATGGAGAAACAGGGATGCACCCAGGGCTCGGTGGCTGTGAGGGCCCGGCCCTTTTTCCGGTGGCAGTGAAACAGTATGCGCAGTCTGCATTTTCCACTCGAGCCGTCTGGGGGAGAGGCTTAACCACACGGCGCTTAGACGTTCCAGGACATTCGACAAGATATATTAAGAAGGGAGCAGAGATGGCCCACCCCCAAACACTCGCCCGGCTTTGTTAGAGGGGACGGGGCACCCCGGTCATGCCACTCTTCACACGCCGGCTGGCTGGGCCCTTGGGCCGTAGGTGGCACCTCACACCTCATATTCGTGGATTTCCTACCTGTGAAATATTCCGTAGTTCGGGTCTACCCAGCAGGCACAAATCGCACCTAGAAGGCGACATATTAGACGTCAGATGAGCTGTTGGCCGGGTGCCCGGACCCAGCAATTTACAAAAAATACCCCTTGTTATGTAATCCCGTGTAATTTGTTCAGCATAACAGTATAAAGCTTGTAAAATTATCTTGCAGAAGTGCCCTCGCTGATGAAACTGCCAGTTGAATAAAATTAAATTCTCAGCAGTCAAATGGCAGGAGGCAGGACGAGGGGATGTCCTATCTGTCTGATCGACATGTCTGGTGTCCCGCGTGCTCTGCACACATGGCAAGAGACACAGGGAGATGCTAAGCAGGGTCGCGCAGCCTCACAGACAGTCCCATCATCGCTCACCATCCCCCTGCAGATGCTCAAGGCCCCTGTGATATTGCCCACATTTCTGTAAATCAACTCGCAGAAAAATACCGTAATTAAACGCATGAACGCAAAGGAGGTGACTGCTGTTCCCGGTGCTTTGGTTACTTACACAACCTCCTTCCCCTGCTACCTCTCTTCCACGGTTACACGAGGATCTGGTGAGCAATCAGTCATGGATCTGCAACATTGAAAACTCATTAAAAGTTATATTTCCTCAGGGTGGGGATGAAAACGTCCAGAGCTAAACTGCTCAGGGATTTGTGGTCTTGTAAACATTAAAGTTTGCCAGTAAAACTTTATAAAGTGTTAAAAAGAACTAAGAAACCCAACAATACAAACTTACTAATTTTTACTGTCCTAAGTGCATATAAATCTGGGCTGAGTGGAAATGTATATTTACGTAACACGAGTGAAAAGTAATATCATTCGGGTAAAACCGTAAGCTTATTACCCAGCGTCTTCCGATACAGAGGAGGCAGGTTACGCTCTACAGCCTAGCTGCGATTATTAAGCCTTCCGTTCCAGCCCCCAACGGTCCTGCGCGCAGTTCCCGTTACTGACACAAGGGGGCAATAGGAATCCAAAAATCTCCCACCGACAACGCTGTCGGTGTTGCGTAGCTTCGAAGAATCACATCTCTCCCCCCCAAAAAAACTAATAAAAAATTATCCCCAAATGATTATACTAGATTATGTTAGACAACTAGTGATAGTAATACTGAAAATACTAGCACATAAGCAAGGTATCTAAAATATAAATGAAATATAAAATGTGTTTAATCTATTAGGATTTAGATATATTTAAAAACAGATATAAATTCTAAAAAGTTAACGTTTGAACAGAATATTATTATGAAGGTCCTTCTACATAAACAGTTTTTATTTAGGCTTATAGATTATGTTGAATTATATTATATACAGTGCACATAGCAAACATAATATATCAAACTAATATTATATTTAAGATTAATTTCACTGTAAAACTTAGAGATAATATATAATGCATTTATATTTAAACACAAATATAAAACGCGTTCTATAGTTTATTTATATGTATATGAATATATATTTAAAATGATGTACTATATACATATGCATATTGTAATATATATTTAAAAAGATATATATATGTGTGTGTGTGTGTGTGTGTGTGTGTGTGTGTGTTCGCATTGTCAGTTTCCTGTGTTGGCACAGGCCTTCATGGGAGCAGCATCTCCTCTTGCATGTGGTCCCTGGAAACAGGATGTCCTGGCCTGTAAATACAGTATCACATCAGCTCAATAAGCGTGCAGGGTGTTGAGGTGGACAGTATTAGGCACTTCCTGTCTGAGAGATGTTGGCAGGCCTCGCGCCTGTGCTCACTGCACCCCCGAGCGGCCCGGCGGTCCTCTGGGCCTGCACATCCCCCCCCCGCCCCCCCCCCGCGGCGGCCGCCCCCCCCCCCCCCCCCCCCCCCCCCCCCCCCCGGGCGCCGGGGGCGAGTCGCGCGCCGGG
>JAODKM010000034.1:9506709-9542878 GCA_026780845.1 Petrocephalus sullivani
CCTGCAAAAAAAGCAACTTGTTTTTTTTTCTTTTTTCTCCCCCCCCCCCCCCCCCACCGACCCCCCACGCCAAAGTCCCTCCACGGCTTCTAAAGATTCTCTGCTGTACTCAAAGGAGATGATGCTCAAATTAACTGTACAATTCCACCTGTGCATGATACTGGCTGAGTGTGATACTGGCTGAGTGTGATACTGGCTGAGTGTGATACTGGCTGAGTGTGATACTGGTTAATTTCCCTTATACAGGTAAGGCCTTCATACAGGCTAGGACTTCCGTCGTTATACTTAAGGTGTCGCCAGCCCATGATAAGTTATTTAATTACCCATTTTAAAACTTTTCCGGCTTCGTGGGTGAACTGTTAACTTCAAAAAAATGAAAATCATGAATAAAGCTGTCTGTATCGTAATCCATTTTTTATATCTAATGGTTGCAGACTATTTTACTGAAATAACGTGTCTCCGATTACAAATGAAAAGTGTACTGGATCATCCTTTATCCCTCAGACAGATTAAATTCCAAACTCTGTTACTGTAATAGGCACACTTGTAGCTTAACATAAATTAGAACTCTAATTATATTAGATACCATTTTAAACAAAATAACAGATGCTTCGAGATCCATAGGTGTAATTTATAGCAAAGCCAGGTTCATTTTCCTTAACAATCAATTTCTCGGCGTAGCAAAAGTCTAATATAATGATGTAACGCAATTCTTCCTGGGAGTGCCGAAAGCCAGGAATCGCAGTCATCGCAGAGGGGTGTTGAAGATGAATGAGCTCGCAATTTATTCACTCGTAATTTCATATTGAATAGGATGTAACAGGTGAACGTAAGGGTCACGGCGAGAAGGGGAACGGCGCTCTTTATACATGTGCTTAACGTGTGAGGCCCTAACCTGAGGCTTCTCACTGCGCCCGGCCCTTTATGTGTGGCGGCAGTACGACAGACGGGCCGCTTTATACTAGTTAATTTTAGCGCATTCAGGTGACATGCCTGTTCCAAATACAGCGGTGTCATCGGAAACCGTGATGGAGCATACCCTCCACGACTGCTCGGGCTTAAAAAAAAGTGCTTTATTGTAATATGAAACTGCATGTGTTTGTGTTAGGCATAAAAAACCCCGCAAGAAATATATTCTGCCTTTCGGAAATACAGTGGATATAAGTTTTTACATTAGCAAAGTGTCATGGTTAGGCTCTCAGGCAACAAAAGTAATCAAAACATATGGTAACTAACATAATCTGAGTTTACTAGGGTCAGCAATTCAAGTAGAAAATGTCCTGTAATAAGGGGCTGTACTATTTCATGAATATTAATATTATTAAAATGGCTCGCAAGAGCTGCTCTATAAGCAACGCTCGCGTCTGTAAGGCACACTTCCTATTTGCGATATCGTAAAAGGGACAGGTGCAGTTTGTCTTTCGAAAAAAAAAAAAACATCAACAGTAAGTGAGTCTGACGCGGCATAAAGAAATATGAAGCGATAGGCTATGTGAAATCAGCCTGGAGGGAAAGGGTTAACTTTGGACATCAAGTCGCCACCGATTTCTGCGTCCCTGCGATGTCCTGCACATGTACCGATGGCAGTTGCTAACGCTCTGCTGGAAAATCCTCATGAATGACTGTCGTGAACCTTCTCTCAGGCTGACATGGCAAAGAAAAATGACGAGTTTGCTGCAATAAAAACTATCTGGTTAGAGGACTGCGGTTGGTTACTATTAGTCTTCATTACTCGGCAGTCGCCTGACAACTGTGGCATGCTACGGTGCCTCAAATGGGGGCTATAATGTGATCTTATGATATATGAAGAGCGGCTAACGCCTGCCCAAATCTTCGTACTTGGTGTTAACGGTACCTTTTTTTTGTAAAGCTGCACATTACCTCAAAGCATCACAAATCTGCCAGCTCAGCTGTTAGGGCGGTATATCTGTATATCTACCAGATCTTTCTGCTACTGCCGTGCAGCCCACAGCAGCTCCAAGAACAGGTCAATAACAGAGGACCTCCTTACGCGAAATTCTCACGGAGAATAGAAAAAAGGGCACACACGAGACAAATAAATCCCCGTTTGTATCTGAATGAAGGAAAACGTTTATGTCTCTGACAGAGTATTAGTTTGCAGGCTCTCGTGGTCGCTCCCTTCTGTCCTTCTGTAAATCAATCCCTCGTCAAAAATGCGTATTGGCACGACACTGTCTTTCGTGTCACTTAAATACCTTCGCCGTTAATTGGGGAGTGAAAGGTAGAGCCTTCGGTAGCCGATATAGTATTGAGATCTCTGGCTGTATGAAACAAATGGTGTACATAATTAAAGGCTGCCACGGCTGATCTGCCTGGAATAAAAATGGCTCGCCTCGCCATGACCTTGAACACCGTGTCATGCTCGTGTTATCCTTATTTAAACCTTCTGCCAATGTGTTGCCTTCCATATTCAAATTGGATACATTTTTATTTCTTTTTAAAATACGCCAGCTGTGATGTAATGTTTTTACAGTAAAGTACAGAAGAGCACAGGGACATGGTATAAATTACAGCATCACATTATAATTTAAAAAAATGCATAAAAATCACTGAATAATGGATCCAAGCTCTTTCCAAGAATAGAAATCTGCACAAACTCTGCTTCATGTCACCCTACTGATATATTGCATTTACTGTTTTCTGGTTACCCGAAGGATTCACTTTTTCATCCTGTTTTAAATTAAAAATATTCAACAGATCAATTAAATTTCGTTGAGACATGGGTTTTTTTGGGTGTTTCTTTGATAATTTCCTTGATGATTTCCTTTTAAAGATAAGTTTTCAACTTCTTCAGGTTCCCACTCAAACTGTGAGTTTATACTTTCTTACCCAATTATTCTGTTTTATGCAAGCTATAGGGAATCACTTGAATAAAACTTACCAGTCACCCCAAATTATTCATATTACAATGATGTAATGTTTGGTCAGTACTGGATTCCTTATCATTTAACATAGTCCATTTTATTTTATTCAGAATATTCAAGGAAAACAGGATATTGAGATACAGGAATCACTTTGTGACATTATACATATACGAATAGATAATTTAATATGAAATGTTAAGGTCTCTCTTGACAGACAGGCAAATGACAATTAAATCCTAGAGTGTCAGTAAATGATCCCACAGGTACAAACATTTACCACAATCAATGTGAGTTTAATGAGAAACGATGGCCACAGGATTCTCAGGCTCCTTCTCGCCTCATGTATATTCTGTAGGTAGTGTGGAACTTAAGGACATATACCTGTTACCTGAAGGTTGCTGGCTCAAGTCCCAGGAGGTGCACTGTTGTTCTACTCTGGAGAAGGGTGAAATATCCAATGGTATAAATAGCTACAATATTCTACCTCACCTTAGATAAATGGATCAGCTAAGACCCTGAATGTACAAGTGTGACCACATAAAACAACACTATAGTATGTTGAAAAGGATATAATAAGAATTAGAAAATGCATTTTTCTCTCTCCCTTTTAATTATGCATGCTGTCCAGGAGGACAATGTGATGATTAATACTCCACTCACACACTAGTCACAAATAGCTCGTTTTTACACCATGAATGTTTAAGCATGTTACTTTGCGATAACTTGAAATGGCTTGTGTTAAAATTGCAACTTTGAAAAATAAACATCTATCACACAAATTCAAGCTGCACACTTCTGTGCACTCAGTATTTCCAGCTATGCGACTCGCTGGTGTACTCTGAATGGCTCACTATTTGTCATGAATGACAAGGATTTTTTTTTTCCGAGGTAAAACAATCTCCTCTATTCTTTATATTGTTGTTTCTTTTTGTGGACAAATTTGGGAAACAATTAGCATATGGTCACCTACACCAGTCCAGACTTACTCTAATTTTAATTTCAAAGAGCGTGTATGTGGATATAAGGACGGCTCACCCAACGGTCCACCCTGAGGAACAGCATGCGTAAATTAAATAATGAGCATTCCACTGGAATGATTTAAGAGTAACTGGATGGAGCGCCCTTGGGTCAAAGACCAGACAAAAACCAGTAAAGGCATCGGCTTTGGCTGTGGAAGGAAATGTTCTGTGGGCAAGCAATGCTCGGGCTATTATGGTATGTTTGGACAAAACGACTAAGAAGTGCAGTTGCAGAGCTGTGTGGAGTAGACAGCTACTATTTGGTTTACATTACACTTTGTCGGAAGAGTTTCAAGTTTCTAATAAAGGTTTCTATCCATTTTGGTATATTTAGATATATTGCTATAATTGAAAACACAATTGGTCTTAATATAGACATAATGGTTATTTAGTTATAACTGATTTTTTTTACATATGTATAACATGAGTAATATAGCTGTTTTGTTTATCTATTTAAGTGATACACATTCTTTGTAGTCATACGAAATAAATTCCATTCTTACACCCAACATATTTTTTTTAGATTCCTCATTTTAAATGTGCTCACATGGAGCTGTTAAAGTCATAATGTATCTGTATATTAGCAGAGAAACCATTCCGGAACTTTAAATAGACCACTTGCTAAGAAATATGCATTGTACACCACCGTTATCCAAATAAAGAGATCATTAAACGTTTCAGTAGTAATATTTCCTGTCATTGTAATACTCCTTTTAATCTGTGTGATAATACTTTGGCCATAAAATTCATTATATAGTTTTTGACCTGACAGATCCTTTTCCAAAGATTTTAGTTGAAAAGGTCATTTTATTTCCTATTTTAAAAAAAGAGTATTACATGCATGATGTTTTTAATACTTGAGGACTACATCTGCAGAATCAAACCAACTTACATTTAATTAAGGCCAAAAGATATTCTCATGACTGATTAATTCTGAACAGTAAATGATGATGTCGCCTGTAATTATGTTGATGATTTTGGTCTGAAAGATGAGTTTTGGCTGGCATCAGTTGTCTACCCTAACCTTATCCTTTAAGATGATCTGCTCTTTTGCACAGACTTTGGTTGTAGAAAGTCGTGTTTCTGAGGAAGTCATGCACTGAGTATCAAGATCAAAGCCTTGAGTTCAAATGAGGAATAATGGATACAATGGGGTTTCATGTTTACCTTCGTACTGGAAACTGGGGTAGGGGGTCTCCTTAATAATTCTTGCTTGATCCAAGTTTAAATTTGCATGCCTACATCTGCAAGATTCATTTATTACTAGAAGTAAAATGTGCTGAATAGGTTATATTCGTTAACACATCTGCAGGGATAATTCCTACATAGACGAAAGGACAAATGTCAAGCGAAAATGTTGCTGACTTACAAAACTACATGGCAAAATGCTGCCCTAGTGTGTTACTGCTTAGGCCTGTAAACAGCAGTGAGGGAGACAAACACCTTCATGCCACAAAGCATTATAATAACTTTCTAGTTTTTGTAATGAGAATATGCTTTGCTTGAAGTATGTATTCTTTGCTCGCAGTAAAATTTAAACCATGTCAACATCTTTTTCAGTGATTAAATGTTTTAATCATGACCAAGAACTCCTGGTCCTGCAGGTAACACCCTGTCCTATAAACTTCTTCCACTACTATTAATAATACTGATGATAATAATAATAAAAAGAAGAAGAAAAAGAAGAAGAAGAAGAAGAAGAAGAAGAAGAAGAAGAAGTGAAAGACACTTTTTAAACTATTTGTAGTCCTGCAGTCACAATTCAGTTGAATGACTGTGCAATCTAAGTGTTAATTTGTCTAATGTGGCTTGTTGTGTTAGGAAGAAAATGTAGGTCATAGTCTTCCCTTTGTCTCCCCTCCCCTAAGATTACTGACAGTTGCACAAGAGGTTTTGACCTACGAAAAATAATCCCGAACTCTGTGTGTCATGAATGTTGCACCAGGGGCTGTGGAGGAACGTTACTTTGTATCACTGTGTATTGTACGCGGCTGAGGTGACAAAGCTTGACTTGACTTGAAAATGCTCACGCTGTCCTTACGTCAAGCAGTTTTCAATCTGAAGTACTTTGAGTGCAACATCAACGCAAGCATAAACAGATTCATTGTGTATTGCAGGAGTACACGTTGAACATTTTCATTATTTTATTAAATATTACCACCATGGAACATGTGATAATTACCGTTTTGACTGTCTTCAATGCGTACATAAGTTGCTATGTATAAACAAAAGCCAGTGGTCTTACTTTTCATTCAAAATTTTAATCCTCTCCGATACGATTGATTAGGACGTGAATACAAGTAGAATACCACGGCCGTCACCACCAACTCTTGTTTTTCCACCTTTAACAAGGACATCCCATAAATAATCACGCTATAACTCTTTCATTTTGAACGCATCATTAACTTCTGTGGGGAGAAGAGGGTGGAAAGGAACTGGGGGAAACATGGTGGAGAGACGGGAATTCTGCTCCGAGGATGAATCCGAGTTCTTTGGAAAACGAGGCAGACGGCAAGGCCTTATTCTGCTTCATGCTTCTGTTATGAACCTGGTTTTAACAGGCGCCCCGTAAAAGCTGCAATCAGCGTAGAAGCTCGTCCGTTCGGCCATAAACGTTTCATAGATCATTTGACAAAATCGTCGCTCTTTCTTCATTCTTAGTCAGATGTATTTGTGTAAAAAAAATCGAAAATTTAAAAATACTAGATAAATGTGCTTCTACACTTGTAACGAGGTATTACACAATTCTCTCGGGACGGCGAGCGGTACCACCTTCGCTGCTGGTAGAAGCTGATGTCGCGGATATGCGCTTCGCTGCCGACCGCTGTACTGTAAAATCCACGCGTTAAACGGTATTCTGCTCCCTGAGCCACGTAACTGAGCTCAGCCTCCTTTGCGTTATTGGCGTAAGGCTTTTCAAACATACCCCGGTGGTTTGCTCCTGATGGTATCGACCAGGCTCTCCAATGGAATCCATGGCGTGTACTGTGCATTTCTGATTTCTCTGATGATGCAGAAAATGTAGACGTCAGATCAGTATTTTGTTGATTGTTTAAACACTTCGGTACAGATAGCCCAGGTGTTATTTATTCATTTAATATACTTCAGTGATCCGCTGGAATGATTACCATCGCCCTTTATATACTGTTCGCTTACTGTACTTCCTAAGCTCAAGATGTAAATATTACCGCTACAACATAGGGCGTGGCCACGCGATCTCTCCTCCAATCAGACGAGAGTAGGGTTTCTATGTAAAAATGCTTCGTCAAAACCTGAACACTCAAAAAACGCCTTTCGGGTGAAGGTACTACCCACCTTATTAAAATAGCCACGGGTTCACACGGGAGCAAACTCTCAGGGTTCACACTCATAACTATAATTACACCAAGCAGCAAGGGTTCTTCGTAAATGAATCTTTTTACTCACTGTGTAATATTTATGAAATAACTAACCACACACGCATTAATACTAGATTCTTGCGGATGTTGCAATATATTTGTTAATTTTTAGTTCCAATTATGCCACCTTGGCCGTTTTCCCAAAGTCCGATTCTGTTTAAAACACCGTTCTCTTGCGGGCGTTTTTCTCTGATCATGAACAGACCATGTCATGCTCCAAATCAAACATATACATTCTGCACTATAACTATGATTTTCATTTACCAATAAGTACGATCCTCATCTGGCTGTTGGCCGTCAGAAGAAGTGAAACGACAATAGAGGAATGTGTGTTCATTCGGATTGACTGACAATGAATAATATCATCACTATCGTAGTTCCCTGGCCACTTCTTTCTACCATGTCATTTATAAACGAATTTTAGGCCATTTATTGAAAATGAAATAAGTCTCACAACAGATGGGAGGTGCTCTATTTTTGCAGGAGCCAATTAAAATGACGATTTTTCACGCGTTGGTTATTGTATTTCTATAAACCAATAAGATGTCACACTGTGCGGTTTGTTGTCACGTGCTTGGGTGGAGCGTTTTGCTCGAGTGGCCCGTAACAAAGGAGAGCGCGCGGAAGGTTGGAGCGCGGCTTTTGCTTTGTCGCGTAAAATGGATAAGAAAACGGGTGTACTAGAGCAGATGTACTTTAGCCAAAAGCCAAACATTCCTTCCATAAGTAGGAATTATCTTTGAAAACAAGCAAATTAATGCATTCTCCAGTTCACATTGCGCAAAATATGACACAATAAACAAATAAACAAACATAAATAAACCGCAGAGTGTGTTCAGTTAAGTGGAGTCTTAAACTGTAGCAAAGCTAATAATTGCAAAACCTTAACCTTTTAATATATGCATGTTTTCATAATCGAGTATTGACTTTACAATTTTGTTTGGGTGCTTTGAGAATCTGCTTTAACTATTTATAACCTAAGACCCAATTAAAACATATCAGGCGTTTTCTTTAAATGCCCAGAACCCAGTATGAAATATATTTGAAATCATTGCAATCATTTTAAAGGTCGAATATATCAAACTGATCCAACATTTATGTTGAAATCCTATCCCACTTGTAAAAAGTGCCCCAATCATCACTGACGTAAACACGTATTTATTCTCTTCCAAGCATCTTTATTGTCAATAAAATGTGACCCTACATGCATTCTACAGTCTATAACACCGGATGCTGTCCACGTTTCTGCATTGCTGCTGTCTTATATTCTTAATTCCACACCTCTGTCGCAACCTAAGCTACGCATTTTTGGTTCATTTAACCGTTTTTAATACTCTGCAGTCTGAATAGATTCTTTAGGCTTTCAGTGCGATTTGAGCTGCAAAACAGCTAATATTTACATTAAAATTTGAAATATCACCAATTAAATAAATCCACTATGTTTTCGCACAATCTAACAATATTTGTCTTCCGTTTGCCTCATCAGTACGACGATTTTTAAATAATTTTCCGGATAAATACGCATTAAGGGACTGTTTTATCAAAAAACCTAGAAATAATTGCTAATGTTCTAGTCTAACACGCATTACACTATAGTTATGCGTTTCATATCACCTTCAGCTCATGACGTTTCAGATTAGACTGCGTAAAATTTAAATATATAATTATATCATATGTCATTTTAGCCACAAATGTTGCATTAAATGTGTCATGTTTCTGTTTAATAATGAGAATTCCTAATACGCAAGAATGTATTAATTACAAGAATTCCGTGTAATGTTATTAAACAAGGGGAGGAAATATTGGTGGAGTTCATAAGCAGGTATTGGCCAGTTGGAAATATCTGTGAAATAATAGCCGCACAGCCATTTTCCCTTTAGAATAACTTAACGTGTGGTCTTTGCGGTTTATCAGCTTGACAGAAGGTAGTCTCGCCCGTTGAATATTCAGTCCCAGGTATACTGATGCAGAGCTTCCGACTAAGACCCATCTAATCATCTACTGTAACATAGATGAAGTTTATAATTAATGAAATAGCTACTCCGATATTTAATATGATACTAGACATTGTTTTGCTAGATATGTAAGGCCTATATATTTTATGCAAATACGGAATTGCCTATCACAAAGGCGGTTTACTCGGTCTCGACAGGTACCTAATATAGATATTTTCTGGAGTCCTTTATTGTTCTTGCTATGTTAAATGTCCACATCGCATGTTATTCAACTGATCGTTATCTGAAATTAAATTTTAACGTCATTAAATTAGACCTACATGGGTATTGAAAGGGATGGACGATAAAATGGCGGCCTTTTTTAGAACGCAGAACAAAATGGCATTACATAAACAATGCAGCAATGTAATAATTCCCTGAGAAGACTGAACATATAATGAGTAAGACGTCTGAACGGTAACAAATATCACATACATAACGTATGCTTTCAGTCTTCGGTACAGCTGTTCTCTACTTTGTGCTTTTTGTCCATCATTCTGTCCAAGTATCATAAGAATACCCAGAATAAAACATAACTGCGAAAACGTTGAATGTTTATTTAGTATTTATTTATATAGCATTAAAGTTGATGTACTAGCAGCAGAAGAGTAATATTGAGTTAGCCGGGATACAGAGGCTTACGTCACGTTACGTTATATGCATGCATATTAGGCTTTTATCCGATGGGTGGTAAAGTTTGGTGTGGCGCGCTGAAATGCGCTCGGCTTCGCTACGCTAAAGCCCCCTCCGCATTGTTGAGTCTGGACGCGACGAGATTTTGATTGATGACCTTTAAGACGTCTTAGCAACCCGAGGAAAGGTTTCAATTGGCCAAGCTAAGCCATTTTACTAATGACGCACAATTTATTTTCTGAAAATCGTTTTTCATCTCGACTAATTAATATATATATATATATATATATTTTTTAAAGTTACATCAAACACAGTTTCAGTTTCTTGGAATGTAATTTAAATTAATTTTGAAGCAAACATGTAGGGCGTAACAGAGCAGGCCGGCATCACCTTCCAGGTTTATGCAAGGAAAATATTGCCTTCACATGATTCAGTGACCCAGTGTCGGTTGTGACCATAGACTAGCCTACGTTTTATAATCAACGGCAGGCATAACAATGCCTATATAGGCCTATATAAGTAACGCTAACCCGAACAGCACCATCACGGTTGGTTGTTACAGGTGTTGATTAAAGAGAAAAATACAGATTCACATTCGTTATTTCTGTCACAATTCGTGGAAATTTTACTGTTTTTATAAAACCAGGAACCGACCAGTGATTTAATGCTGTGCTTTGTCACAATCACATTCAGGTGTCAGCACTGAAGATTAAAACATGCTTATTTGGCATTTACCTTAGATTTAGTGTGTGTGTGTGTGTGTGTGTGTGTGTGTGCGTGCGTGTGTGTGTGCGTCAGTTTGCAGAACTGTCAGCTCATACGCCGACAATATAGAAAGTACTGTTTCGCAGTCAGATTTTTTTCAAGGTACCGGTTAAGACCTCGCCGAAGAGGACATGCATAACGGCCCTTCCCCCACCCCTCTGTGGCCGTATTGTGTTTGTGAGTCTGTCTGTGTGACTGTGTGTGTGTCCGCTACGTGTGCGGACAAAGCCTCGCCCCCACCGCAATATTAGTATGACACAGTGTCGTTCTGTCTGATGAAAGAAAGCACTTATTAAAAGAAACAAAATTAAAGCTTCCTAGTTTTAAACAACCGTTTTCAACACGCTGTACATGAACTGAATTGATTTTAATCACAAGACTTGGGGGAACGAAATGTTCATTTTTTTACTGATATCCATTATTTTGAGCACTTTATTTACAAAAATGTTCAACACACTAAAATATAACATTTCAATATCATTAGTGCTTAGTCTGTTTATGCATGAACGGTCTAACGGAGAAAGGGAGAACGTAACAAATTGATCTGGGGTAGCTTAACAAAGACCATGACATGCTCGGGCATTGTATATCTACAGTAAAATCAATCTGTTGTAAGAAATATGCTGAATTTCGTTTCTTTTTTTAAATAGTTTCTGACATTTCAATTAAAACAAACCAGGAATATATCATTGTTTAACAACATATTTTAGATTAGAGCTACGTTTGGTCAGAATGAATCCTTACAAAAACCACAAACACCAGCCACTTGTACAACTGTTTCAAACTATTTTTTTTTTTCATTTAAACCGACTCACTAAAGGGGGGGGGGGGGTCGTGGCAGAGACCACGTCAGTCTGTCCAAATATTGTTGCATAAATTCTACATATGTCCATACAAATATCTTACATGAAGTCCATGATAAATAATAAACGTATAAAATAGTTCTTTAAATAATAAATACCTTAATCGAGATAACTGTCATAAAATATTGACATAAACTAATAAATTATGCTTTCTTAACTCAAACCAAATGCAGACAACGAAAGAAAAACACATCGTTTTGCCCTTTTTTTCGTTTTCTTTTGTGAAAGAGCTATCCCTATTATAACGGGTCGCTAATACTCAACAGATCTACAGGACTTACCTTCAAGTAAAAGTTACAAAATGTTCGTCTTCAGTTTAGCATTGCACTTTAGAAAATAAAACAAATGACGACAAACGATCCGTTGATGGAGCTTCATTAGTGAATGGAAAAAAAGAAACTGCTGCTTCATATATAAAAACAACAGGCTAACAGCCGTGATAACGATAATAACAATAAGAATACGGGCTAATACAGGTGACTCTTGAAGCGCAATAATATATAGTTCTTTAAACTACTGAGGTAATAAAATAGCGAGACCACCGCTTCAGCACACAGATGAACTCCATTACAGATGCGTTAGTTTAGGCGCGTCCTGAATCCTACCCTGAGAAGCGTGGTGAGACGTAAGGTCTGTGTATGTGGGATGGGGGTCACAGGGTCCGTGATGATGGTTGCCGGGAATCTGAGCGGCACAGCTGTAGTCCACGCTGGCGGATGAGGGATGAGGGAGATGGCCGAGGTTGAACATTGGGCCAGAAGCTGGCATTGAATCAACGAAATTCCCTCCAACGTACACGGGGCTGCCTTGTAAATTGCTGTTGGCAAAGCCACCGTTGCCTTGCATGGCGTGGTGTTCATACTCTGGGCCCGGGTATCTCTTCTGCTGCGGCATGCAGCCACCTAATGGTGCCGTGTACGCAGCCAAGCCGTACATGTTTTGCTGTGGTTTGGCGAAAGACGGAGGCGAGGGCGCGTCGTAGCTAATACTGTTTACGTTAGGGAGCTGAGCGGAATATCCGATGTGATTCGGACCACTTAGCGGAGGACTCCTGTCCGGCGAATGGCCGATGGGAGAATGCATAACACCCTTGGCTTTTTGGTCCTTTTTGTACTTCATCCTTCTGTTCTGAAACCAGATCTTTATTTGACGCTCTGTGAGATTCAGTAGGTTGGCCATTTCCACTCTGCGGGGACGGCAAAGATAACGGTTGAAATGGAATTCCTTTTCAAGTTCAACAAGTTGGGCACTCGTGTAGGCGGTGCGGACCCTCTTAGAGGCTGGTCCTGGGGGACTTTTGTCGTCACAGGTTTCACCTGAAATGAGTAACAGCACAAGACTGGAATGTAGTTGCGAATACAAGTTATACAATCGAAAGCAATGCACAACAATGCCATTAGGCAGCACGGTAATATCATTCTAATCAAAAAGACGTATACTCAGTTCTACAGCCACTGACGACAAACCCAAGTATTACCACAATGATTTGTTTAGCACAACCACATTAATTAAACTGATGTTATTCTGTATGTTTAACCGCATATTTAAATAATGTACCACTTTTGGTATTCCATTTTTGAACACACAGACTATCAACCGCAAATATTTTTGTGACGTCTGTCACAAATAAGCATTACGGAGCGAGGGTTTTTGACTAGATCTAAAAAGTCCCTGTGGTGTCGGTACCTTAGGGTTTACGATTCTAGTTGAGCAGATACTCTGTTATTTATACGTTATTTCTTATTGCGTATAAATGCCGAAATGGTTCGCAGAAAGCACCACAAACTTAACCTGTTAACGAAAGACTGAAAGGATTTGAAATTAATTTTTGAATTCATTGCTGAATCATAACTCGTGATTTTGCTTTTGCAGGTCCGAAATTGCTCTAATGTAAGGAAAATCTGAGTCTACCAAACGCCAGGGTCTCTATTTTTTGGAGCAATTAAAGCCATTAATGTATCAGAATTGCATATTGATTGTTTTTGTGTCATTGTCAGACTATAAAAATCAGAATAAATTTTTCTGTGCGTAATCTTTGCAAACTATCCGGGATAATATTTATACCTAGCTCATCTGTGCTATATATACATATATATAATGTTCTCGACAGACCCCATTCTGCCTATCCTCTAAATATGGGCACACATATACACCCCCCCACCACAGACCAGGATCCAATCAGCAACAAGCAGCACGGATGGATCCAGGAGCCCTTCAGCCCTAGTACCTGCAGTAGGGCAGCTGTTGTGGTTCCCTTTTTGCTTAGAGTTCTGCCTGGACTCCTTCATCCATGGGAATATCTGCTTTGTAATAACTGGAGTGGCAGTGTTAGGAGCCCCGTTGGGCGACGACTTCTTCTTCTGTGTGGGAGCGCTGTTGGGGTTCGGTGAGGAGGCCGGCAGAGGAGGTGCCTGCTGGTGCTCACCAATGCTCACCGGCTGGCTGTTGGCTTGGCTGTTACTCGTTCTCATGCAGCTGCCGGTCATGTCACCACTTTTATGAGTCGGGGGTCGAATTGATGATGTTTGTATTGTGCAGACTGGGCCCTGGAAATCATTCTCAATATTCGACGAGGGGTAAGGCTGGTGGCTGGAACCATAGCTAAAGGAATCGGATTTGGAGTATGAGTAACCTCCAAAAAGTCCAGAATTATCATAATAAGTGGTTTTCTGCATTATGGGTTTCAAACTGAGCGGGCCAGTCTGCCCTAATCCAATGACATGAGTTTTGTTTTCTTTTTATTGGTGCTTTTTTGGGCCTGTCACGTGAAAGGAACCTCCCACTCCTTTCTGACCTGTAAAGACACAATGAGAACACGTTAGACATTAACTCACCAGTGCTATGTTAGGACACATGCAGATTTATGAATGTAACATTATAATAATAATAATTGCTATCTTTACCTTGAAACGTTTTAGAAATGCATCAGATGATTAAAATCTGGGATTTAGAGGCAGGACATTTCAGTCATAATGAACCATGTGGACTTTTGAGAGTAGGATGGGATTTTTACATATTGCTTATTAATAAATCTTATGAGACAGTTAGCATTGCTGAAGTTAATTCTCATATCTACCTACCTACCTACTTCATACTGAATTGACGATTGCCTTTACTTTTTATCCACATTTCTTGAAAATAGTTTTGCTTCTTCAAAGAAAGACATATTACCGATTGTACAGTTTAAATTCAATTTTGTTTCTTGCTCATAAACAGCTTATGTATTCCGCAACTAATTACACACGTCCAATCCCCACCTTAGCCACACATTTGATATAACCATGAGTCTTTGTTATTCATTGGTTCATAAGATCATAAGATCTTAAGTTTGGGTTATGAAATTTAAATTAGTATTCCCCTAACATTATATTGCACTGGCCCGTGTAATCAGTTAAAAGTTTACCCAACATTTATATTCAATCCTAAAAACAAAAATAAAATATCAATTAAAAAAGACATTTACTGTTTTTCGAACTACTTTTTGAAAGTGCATAAATGTATTCAAAACCACGTAATTTTCAATTAACCAATTTACTCAGTCGTACACTTTAGACGATTAATGAAAAACATAACAACAACAACAATGCTTTATAACATGTTAATTAAACGCTTCTTTAACTTATAGCAACTTTAATACTCGTGACGTCTTACCATTTTTTGCGTGAAGCTGTCCCACATTCTTCCCTAAACTGCTTTTTATTTTCATTTTGAAGGTAGAATTCAAAGTGACGAATACGATTTCTTTCTTAGTAATTCAATATGACATTATATAAAATTCGATGGTAGCCGCATCACTTAAACCCAACTTGGTAACAAAGTAATGAACACGACAGACAAAAATTTTGAGAAAACAATATCACGTTTTTTTGTTCGCAATTTTCTTAAAAATTTGAAATATTTAGATCCCACAACCTTTCCCTTTCAAAGCCTTGGGTTACAAAGAAGGAAAAAACAGTTAAAATTTAACTTGTGCCGTAAAGAAACCCTTTGTGCAAAATCGATCAAAGGAAAAGGCGGCATCAGCACTGAGGGCCGCATATTCTGCCTTTCGCTTCAGTGCCCCAGCAAAACTAAGACCAAACTCATAAGGGGTAACCTTTCGGGGCACGGAGCTAAAAAGAGTATCGCCAGATCTGAGGCGCGTATCATTACGGCGGCATTAACTGGCAGCTAAGCGTTCATCACTGGATAAAATATTATAAATGGTGCTGTATTGAATAGCTGGAATGTTCTGAAATATTTTAAATATGTTCATTGAAATGCAAAATTATTGTTTTCTTTAAAATACTTTCAAAGATCATATTTTTATATGTAGCTAATTTAACGTAGGCCTACATGTCATGTTCATGGACTATGTTAAAATACGTTTCTTTTTGCCGATATGTCTGTTTCTGAACTTTACTTGAACTTTTTAAAAGGGGAAGGTTGTAAATCATTTCGACAATGGTCAGCTGATTCTAGATTTGACTTCTCCAACCCTTTGGCGGTGTTTGTCTAATTTGCCAACGGCGAAATCATTTGCGGTCTTTGGCTGAATATCTGTAATCCAGTCTCCAGCGCAATGCATTGTCTAAACAATTGCTACAGGCAAACGCCGCAAAAACGCGGCACTCCTGCCGCTCTTCCCAGTAATTAGCGTCGAGACGAAGGTGTATTCCGCGACGCGCTAATCTCAACGCAAAATGTGAGAGTTTAACAGATGTTCTGGCGCAAAAAAAGACTCCTGGGGTATTACATCCCTTTCTGCCCGCCTGAGGAAAATGACAGGGAAATGCCCACTGTAACTCGAACTTTAAATTAATTATTTAACACAATATTCCAAGATCCATGAAACATACGAGTGGACAGCCAAATACCGTGGTTATTAAGACGCCCGAAAACCCGCGCGCTGCATATCAATGCACCTGTCACTGTGGACTGCGGTAAAATTTATGACTAGCTATGTTATGGTAGTAAACGCCTCACCGAGGAATGAAAGGAAAAACAGTTCTGGAGGGTTGCTACCTTCAGAAGTGCAAAGCAGTCTGAGCGTAGGAGGAAGACTCGAAAAGAAACCCCCTACTTCTCCACTTGCGAGAATGGTGGACCAGTTTATATAAACCCAGCAAACGTCTTCCGCAAGTCATTACAGAAACAAAATGTTGCAGCAAACGCCGTAGAGAAACATTGTCCGAAGCGCAGGAGAAGGAAGAGTTATACGTGTGACAAAAGGATTATCCGTCTTCTGGCAGTTCTAGGAATGGTACCGATCGTAATTAATGCTAAAAAGACCACATTTGGCCGCTGCGTTTCTTGTCATTCAGTTTGATAAGTTTAATATATAAATTTGCACATAGTTTCAAGTCCCGTGTTGGGAAATACTTGTTCGGCTGCGTGTTTGCTTTTGTGTTAATCTGCCTCGGATTATGTTAGTGAGGTGGGGGAGGGGTGGGGGAGGTGGGCCTCTGTTAATACTGTTTTATTACTATTTATCAAATACTTTTTCTTTGGCCAAATAAATAGATGCAACAAATAATTCATTTTTGTTTATATATATAATGTAAAGTATGTGTTGTGCTACAAGAGCATTTGTTTTACAGAGGAAGTCCATTTGTGATGTTACATGCATTTAATTAATAATAATAAAAATACGTACCGTTTGTTGTGCTGAGTTGGGTTTTAATTTTTCCTTTATGCTCTCCTCATCGTATCCGCCCTGACCTGGGAAAGAAAAACAATCCATTTATCAACGAAGGCATCCTTTGGTACTGTTGCTCTTCTATATACCACTGCCTACATATATATATATATATATATATATATATATTGTTACATCGTAACAATATGTATGTGTGTGTGTATATATATATATATATATATATATATACACACACACACACACAAACATAATACTTCAACTTTATATGCCACTACTAACAAATTTCCTACAACAATACACCTAATAATAACAGAGATGATAATAACAATAGCGATTTAGTTTTCAGTTTTAAATGAAAATTATTCATATTGAGTGGCATTTTATGAATGAGGGAAAGTGGGAAAATTCACGTTCTATAAATTCAGCAACGTAAATCTTGTTATTTCAGAAAAGCATTTCTGCGATGCAAAAGAAAAATCACTCGGAATCCAGCATGTCCAAACCGCAATGCACTGAATTACGTTACTCTGTGTGAGTGGATACGGATGTAATTCAGGAAATATCTTAAATTACAGGAGCACGCTGTTGTCATGAATTTAACTTGAACGCTTATTTCTGTGGTTGAAAAAAAATGACTCAAGCGAATCCTCACAAAGGATATCTGGCCAGAAATATTTAGCAGTCATAAGCCTTTTGGCTGACCTTTGGCACGCTGAGTAATAACTCACAGATTAATGAACAACGAACGGAAGCCCTCCAAGTAAGTCACAGTGCATCCGATCACCCAACTTTTCACCAGTCGTCTTTCATGCCAAAACAAAGCTCGAAGATACGATACTTTATAACCACTATTCGGAAGTGCCATTTTATCTAAGTAGCAACAAGAACGCAAGCTCGTGGTGAAAAGGTGCGCTCCTTGGCCTTTTTCGTTAACAGTACTTTAGTGCGTGGTCTTGGCTCCCTGGAGTTAATTTATTACTATTATTTATTAATCAAGGACGAATAACTTAACCATCTTACATCTAAAGAACTCTGGTCCAGAGGAACGAGACCGTCATGTTCAGTGTGTATTTAATGGGATTATTTATTGTAATTTCAATTGCTTAGCGTGGTTCTCCTTTCTGAGGCAACAATGTATCTCGCCCACGCATTGCTACGGTAAGTTGGTACATATAATAACACAATGGGGTATTATTTGCATACTTACAAGAATGGTTTTCGAAATAGATGTGACTGTTTCTTGTAACATCGTCGATTTGTTTTGCCTGTTTTTGACCACCGGGTCGATTTTATGAAATGGGAAGCTATTGTTTCAAAATCCATGATCGATGTACTTAGGTATTATACGTCTTCGCTAGAGCGGCGAAATAACCAATACGGCAAATGGGTCAAAATAATTGCGTAGACGGTATGCCTATTTTATAAGATATGCCGAAAATTGAAAGTGTAGAGAATTTATAGGTAACTAACTAACTGTGAATCCGTCTAGGTGAATGAAATAGGAAATCTCGGTAATTAGATTGCAGCCGCTCACTTGTCGGGCCTTTAGCTTGCAGGCATGTTCTTGAGAAAAGCGACCAAGTCCTCTTATTTTCAACGAAAAGAAGTTCCGAGCTTTCCCCACTCTTAAATCCGTTGTTTGCATTTTTACAAATTTACGTGTAAATTGAGTTAAGATCAATCATTCAGTTTTTTGTCGTTAAAACGCCGAAATTGAGCGATGTTTGACGACTCGATATTAAATTAAAGTGCGAAAATAAAAATGTCTCGTTGTTCATCTGCAAAGGGATAGCAAAGGAAGCAAACCCGGCTGAAAAATAAATCATACTCGTCGGTTGCGGTTATTTAAAATAATGGTTAAAAATATCACGAAAGCATTAAATGGTATAACAAGTAGGTATTTAAAAAGCATCACACGGAATTCCCTAAAATGCATGTTGCAAGTTATTATTTTACCTAAAAAAGAGGCTAAATAATAATTCCGATTGTAGCACATATATAAGAATCAAAATCAATAATAAAAGTCCAGCTGTTTTATTCTCAACTAAGTCTTTAAATTATGCCTTACCGTCTACATAGTACATCAGACAAAAGCACCCTCAGTCAGAATATACACCTGACGTGCATCTGATGAACTACCTCGAAAACAGAGAACAGTAAAAACGGCTAAAATGAATAAAATGGGAAAAAATGCACCCAAAACCGGCTTTTTGACAATTAGGCGAGAAGCAGCATTAATAAAGATTAACCTTTCCAATTGAATACATCATATTCATACTCCAGTCTTGTTTAAACCTGCAGTTAAAGGTTGCGATTCGCGATGCAATTGCTTACCTGTGCATCAATTTATCATAAACTCGTGGTTCTCACTATAAATTTCTTCACCTGCAGTCTCCAGAATATATCCCTCACCCTTTGTCTGAAGACAATACTGTCCTAAACCCGATGTTGCTCTTTTTCAGACATTTCCATATACCAATGCAGACAGTATTCCCGATAGAGTGGAAAGAGGCTCGCACCCAACCAATAAAAAGCCAATGCAGTTGATAGCCTTATGCAACAATATTGCTAATCATTGACTAGTCACTGATTAAAAAAACATAATAATTCATCGTTCCAGATATAATTATAATAGTAAAGAAAAATCATGGTTTTGCCAGTGTTTCAGAACCCCTTTACAATAACAAAAAAAGGCACTGCCTTAAAATACTGGCATATTTGTCCACGTGATCTGGGTAGTGGATTGTTCTAATTGAGGATGGGACTTTAACAAGCTTTTACCTCACAAATGCATTTTTTTTAAAGAAGACGCGTTTCATCAACGTTCCTGCATACATTTCCCTGTCGCTTATATTTTTTGCGAAGACACTAAATCCGCATCTAATCTATCGAACTTTAAAGGTGTATCACAGGCGACGTAGTATAATACATCCATTGTTTCACTTTTGTGGGCTATAGCAGTGATATTACTCGAAACTGTTGGGCAGCATCTATAATATGACCGATGTAGTCTCTTTCAAAATTCCTAACACTCCTAACACACGTGCACGTTTTATTATTTAATAATATATATTTTATGCATTTTGCTGGGAAATAATGTCCCCACCCGTTTAGGTTTTCAGAGAATTAATTACCGCGAGGTGTCACGTTTAAAATACCATATCTGGAATTATATCGTTTTGTTTTGCACAACATGACCTATGAACCAAACATTATATATTTTTGACGTTGACTTAAAACAGAAATTAGAGATCACAATCTCGCGCAGTAGTTTGTGAAACAAATATTTTCCAAAAAATATTTTTACTTGAAACTTATGTAGAAAAAAAATATTTTTCAATAGCGCTTTAGTATATCTTAACACTAAAAATCGTTGAATTATGAGGCGATTAGCCATTATATTTAGACTAAAAGAAGCGACTGAGTTATTAGACAGTTGGCCAGTCTGCCTGAAAAACTGTCAACACCGTCAACCCCCCTTACGAAATGTATCAAAAATATTGCAAATACCTCCGTTTCGTGGTTTTTTACAAAACTATGGAGTTATTTTAGAACTGTATGTTATCGCAAATGATAACCATAGAAAAAGCTATAACCAGCTCTCAGAAGATAGAATGTTACTGTATTCTGCATGAAATAACGTATGCGCATGAAATAGTTTTTGCCAATGACCGTTTGCCGTATCATAAAGTTAAAATATTTTTCTTCATTGATGCGTTGTTCCGTTTATTTTTGGTTGTAATAATGCAGAATGATTTCAAATGGTAATTTGCTACTCCTGAAACCCACAGGAAGACGGAAACCGAAAACCGAAAAAGATAGTGATAATTTTTCCTGATGGTGGGAACCTGGCGGAGCGGAGACCTGTCCTGAGGAAAGGATGCAAGACCTCTACCTTCGCAGCATATGTTCATGGGGCAATAAAACAGAGAGATTTACAGTCCGTGCCCGGCCCCCAGCAGCCTAGCACCCTTTCAGGATTTACTGGAAATGATTTACAGCGGCACAGATACTGTCACCCTGCTCAGCGCGCGCTCGTTTTGCCCTGAATGAAAACCGCAGTTGTTATAATATCACTAACATTTCCCAAGATTATCTGAATATGAGCAAATAAACACATATATGCAAATAAATACACATATATGCTTCAATAGATTCTGTTTCAATATATGTTAAAAAAATATATTGATTGATATGACCGAATCAGATTTTTCGAATTTTCCTGTGCATCATCAATTCAGTGCATTTAAAATAAAGACATTGCAAAATTTGTTTTCTTCCGCTTTGTTTCCGATTTTTCTTTACTTGTAGCAAAATAAATATCAATGCATCTATCTTCCTGGAAATTCCATATAGTACTGTATATGACCACATGCATGTAAACATATTTAACAAGGCGAATCTACACGAATGAGCTCGTGACGGTAAGGCACCGTTTTTAAAGGATCCTGCCATAAATCAAACTGAGGCCCATGCAGGAATCCACTAAGAACAAGCGATGCCCGAGCAAAGACCAATTATATAACACCGGTTTTAAAACCACGCTATAAAAATAGAACGTTTAATTAACTGAAGAATATGTGGACATAGAATTGTACAAATCTTGACATGAGATTTCAATGAAAGCAAAAATAAATGCCACAATCCCAAGCATTGTTTGTTGTTAATTTACCTCGGGTTTATTCTGTAAAGAAGAGGGCTTCAGCAGCGAGAGGTCAGCATATAGCAGCCCATTACAACTTCAGGCTGTCTAATGGTAGCCCCGGTGAAAGTACCAAAGGGTGCTATTTATCAAATAAGTGACGGATAACTTCATTTACCATTTTGCTAAAAATGAAACTTAAATGTTTACCTACCAAGCTTCCATTTGCTCAGATCCTAAACAAATGTTCTGGCTACAGTAGCGTTGAATACCGGACCGTTTGTATATTATTTTCTTGGGATCTCTTCAGTTTTCAAGTCTGATAGAGTCCTCGCGATTAATGACGACGCCGTGTTTCTAGGGGACGTGCTGCATTAATTATTTAGACAATCACGTGGTCAAATAAAAAAAGAAACAGAAAGAGCCTTACAGTCCCCCTGTTATAGCTTCGGATGCAGGCAGCACAGTTTATTATGTCTTAAGGAGCGGTCTTGCAAGGCAGAGACAGTCTCTGCGAACAGCTGGATATCAAACATGGCCGTTTGTGAACCGTGGTGAGCGTAGCGGCGGTATGTTTGGAGCAGTGTCATTGTTGCAAGTGGCTCTGCCCATGGCTCTCATTTTTTTGCATCACTACCAGAAGGTGAATAGAGAAGACACGCGGTGGACCAATCTTATGCAATAGATTGGTTTTGTACCCTCTTGTTATACAGTCCAACAAATCATTTTTATTCTACACCTTTAATGCCGTTTTCAAGTGACTGCTATTCCTAATCTTACTGAAGCATACCCCCTGAACACAGGAAAACCACTGTACTTTAAAAGTATGAAACTAGCGTAATTTATTTAGATGAAAGACAGCCACCTTTATAATTATGTTGTTATTCGGAAGTAGCCTGCTATAAATAAGACAAAGAGAATACTGAACTGGGAAAAAACTGGAGATTAAAGTTGAATTTCCATACGCTATTATGTGTATGGTTGCACTGAATATAATTCAATATTAGTACATCAGCAGTAGCTGATATTTGCAATTATGTTTCATATCAGTGTGACCTTACAGGAGTGACATTGCATGTCGTGTCCGTTTGTTTGGGCATTGTGAGACGCGCGTGCGCGCGCGCGCGCCCACGGCCGTCTGACTGCTGAAATCAGATGCAATGACTGAGAGGGCCAATGCCGTGATATTTCTGTGTGAAGGTGCAGTGGGATATAAATGAAAGTTTCCTTTTCGTTTATTATAATGTTTTAAATGCTGACGGGGAAATATTGTTTTGCAACAGACAGAACTTTCAATACACAGAGCGTATATCCTTAATAACTAAAAATAAACATGGCTAAGGTTTAAATGTCTTCATAGATTTGCTTTAATGCTTTAAATGAATCTTACTATTAGACTTCACTACGCAGCCAGCTAAAATATTGGATACTTTGCGCGAGTCAAATAATGCGCAAACTACCTGCTTTAGCCTTATATAGACGCAATGGCCGTGCTGCATTTTACATGCCGAGTAAACCAAGTTGACCCCATTGTTGTAATTAAAAGACAATTTCATTCCCATTAACAAAATAATCAAAAGATGTTGCACTAAGAAGGCGTATCGAACATAAATACGTGAAAATGGGCAGAATTACACTCCGTATTTTTATCTGCTAAAGGATTGGATAGGTTAGGCTCTTTGTCTGTATTGTCATACCCAGCAGTAAAATACATCAAAACTAAATACAGGTGTCCAAAACATGCCCCACGAGCTAACTTCACCAAAACCTACAATGAGACGTGAATGTTCTTAACATCTACATGTATTATGTGAAACATTACAAATGAAACATTTAAAATATTTTCCCGGAGGCATTATAGTGAAACCCGCGCCCTTACTTCTGTAACTGCTCATAGAGCAAATCTCTTGTGCGCAGTCCTCGGCATTGGTGCCGAAAAATGGATAATAAAAACCGAGATCTTTCAAACAATTTTATTTTAACAAAAACTACATAAAACGATATCACGCGAATGTTTCATTTTTATTTAAGTATAACAATGTTGTTATGCAAGTAGGCGATAGTCAAGTATAAAATAAAGTTGCTAAAAATGTATGCAAGCCCTGTCTGCGGTGGAAAACGCTTCAGGTCCAGCGGGTCAAGGGTTTAGAGGTCAGTTCTCGCGGCTGAAATACGGGTAATCTAATAGAAACTGTGTCCTCTGGGTGAACCGGCGCCAGGAGCTTCATCGAACTTCAGTAAAAATATGTTTTTTTTGTGAGTAACAGCGTCAAATATAAGATTATATTTGCTTGTTAGCTCCCTTACATATGTATTTATTTACTGCCCAAGCAAAAGGATATCAAGAACATAAACATACTTATTAGCAGAACGTTGAAGACATCCCGCACTGGTTCCAGAGGCGTAAATGGATAGTTTAAGGACAAAGTAATGTTATTCCTGCAAACATGTTCATATACACGATGTAACACTTTCATATGAGCGTAAAATCAAATGATTCCGCCAAGGTAATGTTACAAATTTCAGTGGAAGATATATAAATGTATATTTTAAATAAACTTAAGTGAAAACGCCGATTCGACAATGTACATTTAGAAATTTATTAGCTGAAAATAATTTCTTGACGAGGAAAGCCTGCAAGTGGGGTATCACAGAAGCCTTGATGTTTCCTGAATGGTTGATTTTACATGAACATTTTAATGAGTTAAAATTATATAAATACGTATAAAAACACAATAACTCCTTTCTACAGAATTTTCAAAAATATAAGTCAATGTAGTGTCATTCTTATTTGGTATATTTAACATATGGTGGACATGATTGAGAATCTTAAAAAGCAAAGTGTTTACAAACATGTCAAGGGAGGATTTATAACTTATTCAGTCGAGTATTCTGTTCAACACGAGGCAAAATTGCGTTCTGATTGTGCTGCGTAGTCTCTGACGGTTTTATTGCATATAGCTCAGTTTTTTAATGCAGTGTACTTTTTCAGAGGAAACTTTAAGAAGCAAAAATCACGCACACACAGCCACATCTAAATAAACGTTCGTCTCTTTCGTTGTTTTCAAATTCAAAATCCAAGACCCTAATAAATCAACGCTACAGCAAACCGGAGATGTTGTAGTTGTGGCTACTTTTATTATTTAAAATTATATCCATCCAGTCATCTTAAAAAAGTTTAATTATTTTTTTTCACATGACACTAGCAATTTCATATGGACAAAGATTCACATATATTTCTGCTTTTCATTTAAATAAACATAAATTCACCGACCGTTTTCTGAGACGTGCTATGAAGCACGCGAAAAGAGTTGGCACTTCCGTAAAATACACATAAGATATTAGAATGAGCAATTTTACAACAGTAAAGTACTAGACTTTCAAGAAGAGATTAAAAAAGATCTGCATCGTATTTTTCTAATGATCTACTGTACCTCATTGAAGCAACTGACGATGCCCTGTATCTTCTGTGCCAATTAAGAGTTACAATGGTCGCCTTGATAGGAATTCAGTACAAAGTCCACACACGCGCCTGGAAACTGTGTCATGTTTGCTTCTGTTTTACTTTAAATGACAACGACCAGAAATGTCAAGTATGGAAACCATGCAGAGTCAGATGTAATACTGTCTGTTATATACAGTTCATTGTGCATCTGAAGGGAATAAACGCTCTCCCTCCTTTTTCGGAATTCTTTTTTTTGTTTGTTTTTTATAAAGTTGTGATATCAGTCTGGTTGTCCTTTTGAACACTTTGCAAATGCTGACTGGATGCCGACGAAGATCTGCCTTTCGTGTTTGGGAGTTTGTGATCTTTTTTCCATTTCATTCTTCTGTTCTGAAACCAGATTTTGATCTGACGCTCGGAGAGACAGAGCGTGTGGGCGATCTCAATACGACGCCGCCTAGTCAGATACCTGTTAAAATGAAATTCCTTTTCAAGTTCCAAAACCTGCTGTCTTGTATACGCTGTCCGGGACCGTTTTGGCTCTGGTCCTGTGTAATCCGGATTCACTGGAAAAAATAAATAAGAATGTGAGAAACACTGTTTACAAAACATTCTGCCTCTCTCAGGGGAAAATTCGTACTTAACTTTTTAGTGGAATAAAACTGAACTACATAGACGTTAAACTCTTACAATATGTCTCCAATCAAAAGTAAACACGATTCAGAGGAAATCGTAAATACAGCAGGCTTTAGTCGTGGAAGCAGTGAAGTAGCCTACTCAGTAAGTCTGTGAGCCGGCCGCATAGCTAGCGGCCTATTTCCTAAGCAATAAAAATTTATGACTGGTGTAATTGGCGGCCCCTTCAAAAGAGCCCATAAATATTTCACAGAAGGATTCGAAGGGTGGAAGGAGAACTGGAACACAACTTGCACAAAAGGATATGGAGCGAGATGAGAGACTGTCAATCTTACCCGTTGTAACGTGGACTTTCTTCATCCATGGATAAACTATTGCTGGTTGCTTGGCTTGTATCCCGTTTTGGTTCTTTGTGTTCTGTTGTTGTCCGCAGGTCCGCGGACCGGACATTTGGACCGAAGGGCATTGCTCGGTCTGAGCGGTGAATGGACTAGGAAGACTGGCTTGCTCCTGTACATGACCTCGCGGCTGCACTGTGGAACCCTGCACCGTGTTACAGCTGAAAGCCTGCTCGCTGTAGTTTGACCGTGAATAGATCCCTGGGTGCTGGAAATCTGTGTCCTGCGATGGATTGTAATACCCTGTTCCTTGATCAGGTATATAGCTGTTCTGCGAATATTCCTCACAAGGAGGAAATTTGGGCTCCACATACTTGGAGTTCACCATATACGAACTCATGGCCATTAATTTCTGAAGGTAGAAAATACTAATTTTTCTCGAGTTGTCTTTTTTCTCTCTCCATAAAGCCCTCCTACTTGCTGTCAACTGAATAAAGTTAGGTAGCCACGTGACCTGATCAACCAATCATAGTATAGGGAGTATATTATAGAGTAAGTGTACACCTAGCTGCAATTTTTACAAACTTTACTATATACTTAAGTTGTAGGAGATAAAATGATGCATTAAGCTAGACATATATTTTCTGACTTAATATATAATATGTCAAAAGCGAGATAAAAGTGCATAGTATCAACCGTAATTTTAACGGTTAGTTAACAATTTCCATTCTTCCTTAATTAAATAATGAGCTCCATAGAGACAAATATGACTTTGGGTTAGCTACTTAGTTTGGTTAGCTACTTTTTAGTTACATTTTAACGACTACGAATTAGAATAAACCAGAGTTGAGGGAGAAACGCTTGACGAAAAAAAAAAACAAACAAAAGATAGAAAACGTCCCGTGGCACCAAAAGAGGTGAATAAAGCCGCGAGACAATTGATGGAGATCGTCATTGTGGAAAAGGGGTCATCCAAAAGTTACAAGGATCTCATCGTTTCATCTGATCTGCTCCTCTGAAAGCAGTCTAAAGAGCTTGATGACCGGTAAAGAGGGCCAATGGGAAAATATGAAATATAATAATTTACGTATGACAAAAACAATTCAAATGTAATACTTAAGTTTACTGCTGTTGTCTGCCCCTATCATGTTTATGAGTATCAATGCCAATTAATCTGTTGAATGTTGCACATTTTGTATTGTATATAATTTATTCATTAACGTTTATTAAATAATACTGTCTTTGGACTTATACATGTGTATAGTTAACCAAATAGGGGTGCCGACGACAGTCAGAAGGCAAACACATATAGATTGCTTTGTGCATCCTTGATGATAATACAAATAGTATTTAGATTTTTTAAATGTAAAATACCTAATCACTTAATTTGTCTAATCATTTAATCAAACAAACTCAAAGGTGCAATACATGCATGAGAGGCGTCTTGCAAAAATGCCCTTAGTCCACATTCTATCGATTATTTAACGCGACTATTCAAATGGTTATTTTCGAATAATATAACGCGCAAACCAAATCGAAGTTCTTGCATCGACCATATACTCCCCTAGAATCGAATCTGTGACCATGATGTCTCACACAAATTCGGTTCTACAGGGTATATATAGACGACGGATTACAAAGCCCAGATGACAACCGGGGGAAAGGTTGCTAGTTATAATATTGTTATGACTAGCATATATTGCTAATAATATTGTTTCGAATTTATATGAACACAGGTAGTCTGAGTGGGGAAAACGACTGCATCGTTAGCTTTTACGTAGATAAAGCAATGAAATCGAATTAAAGTAATTCATAAATAATATCAAATAACCTTTGCGTGGTCTCAAACACACGTACTAAATAAATTGGCAACATGCATTATAATATTGTAACACTTATTAAAGAGAGTCTTTCATGCTCTATGTCAGACAAAACTACCAAGTTATCATAATAAATATATTTTAAATAAATCATATTTGATATAGTAGCATGCTAATACATATTACTAGGAAAACATGCAAAGATCCATAATTACTCACGACTTCTTGAAAATAAAGTTACGGGCCATCCGCTCGACACACTGCCCAAAGTTGGAATAAGAGTGGACGCATATATGGCAGAGGCTAAAGGCCACGAGGTCAAACAAAATCATTTACAAATATATCACAAAGTTTCATTATTTTTCGTTGCCGACAGCTCTAGCCAGGAGTACAAAAGTTCACGAATTCTTCATGACCCATCTGATACCTCGGTTGTCTGGTAAAACCGGCACATCCAAAGGCCTTGAGAAAATGCAAGAGTACTTCGTATGGCGAACGAATAGTATTTTATGAATTATATTAGACCCAAAAATCATTCGTTTTTGGTTTTATGTACTGTACTAAGAAGACGCATAATTTGGATGCTGAGTTAAACCTTTAGAAATCAAACAGCGCTGTACTAATGTATTTCAATGCCTTTTAAATTATTATCATTGTGGTTAAGAGAATAAAAAGAGTTGTCGGACGTCTGGAATGATTTTTATAAATTACGATCAAATCTGATTATTTTTGAATCACGTAAGTATTCCCTATTATCTATTTTAAGAAATAAGGTATGCGATATACGTTATATTTTGCAACATACAACATTACATTTCAATAACTTTAATTATGAAGAAAACATTCGTTTTACGTATAAGAAGCCCCCCCAATTGGACAGGACGCATTTTCATATTTGTTAGACAGCTTGACCTGCGTTTCACCTTGCTGTGCGCCTTCTTCAGACGGGTCAAAGCCGAGTTACTGCTCAACAAAAGTGTTAATAATTCACATCTGTTTTAAAAAGTTCAGTAAATATTAAACTGGTAACTTTGATTTTCTTCATAAACCATCGCTTTCCTTGATGCTGTTGCTGGTTTTGTGTTTAATTCGACCTTGGTAATATAAAAAGGTACACACACGTTTTCTTGACCGTTTCAATCTTCCAATGCAAATTTTATGAGCAGATAGTTCACATTAACTAGTTAAATCGCACGGTGTGGGTATTTCGTTGTGATTTTGTTGATCCGTGTTTTTAGAAATTATTAATTGTTAAGACAAGCAATGCGAAATCAGGTAATCAGAAATATATTTATGCCTGTGGGAACTTAATATTAAAACATAAAGTATATTCGGTAAAACAACAGTCATTACCATTTGCAACAATAACAACAAAATAATTGCAAAACTGTCAATATACATTTTAATTCATAATTAAAACGGAATATACTTATATACCCATATACGAGTAAAAGGGGGGCAGGATGGCCGTTCAGAAGATGGACGGATGGATTAAAAAGGCGATATATAGCGTTTAAAAACCTACGTGTTATCCTGATGCTAATTGATATACAAATTGATGTTCAGACTACGATGTTTAAACCCATGTACTCGCCCTTCTCTCTGCGTTTGCCGCTTCTCACTCTAAGCGTCTGAATGCTGCTGGCTGAATTCACAGTATGCTAAAAAAATAGATTTTTATTCGCCTTTTTTGATTAAAATGACTGTGATTGGAAACACCCGAATGAAATCAGAATAACAAGAGCAACAATCGACTAGAAGCACAAGAGAAATATTTATACAGAGATTACTACCATGCTGAGACCTGGGGGGCGCTGTGCAGAATATTAAAAAAAAAGTTTGAGGGCCAAAGAGGCCTACGTATTCATTATACTCTAAATTAAACAATCATTGTTGGCCACCTACAGACCAATATAAAAATATATGGGGTAATGTATGTTATTTACTCATTCAGGCGATGCAATGTCGCCACATTACGTTACGTTCACAGCACCCGCCCATTCTCTGCACGCCACAGCGCATCCACTACAACTAACAACAGGTCGCACAGAATGATATAGTCCAGTTACGTTCGTACTTTTGCTTTGCGACACGACACAGTGCTAATGAAAAATACCTTTTCGCGTTCATTCAAAGTGAGCACTTTCGAGAGGAAAACAGCACTGGATTAAAACGCTGCCAGTCGAAAATCTTGATGAATTAAAATTAAAGAACAAAATATATATACGCAGGTATTCCAACTGAAACTTCCTCGTAATATATATGCACCTTTAATTACACCAGTTTTGTTTACGTCCTTACGTATAAACTATTGACGGTTGTCGTTTGTGTATTCAGTAGAGCACTTTCTAATTACCCTTATAACATTATAATGTTTCACTATATATCCAAGTCGTCCCTTTCGCAGATGCGTTGATAACGTAAAAAACTTAAGTCTTAAGTAAAAGAGATTTACAAATAGTATTATGTTAAACGCGCATTTTTAAACAAGATTCAGAAAAATATAATCGTAAAGCTTACTTTTAGGACGACCGAAGACAAGGTGCCGGTAAACACACGCAGCCATTATCCGAGAAAGGGTAATCCTCGCTTCCACCTATTCAAACATCGCTCTGCAATACCAAACCATCCGCACTTCCTTGCTAATATACAATGTGAATTATATTTTGGCTTGTCAACTCCCTGGCCATAAAACAAAGTTTAATGGAATCACGTGCTCCTCCATAGCCATTCATGACACCGCTGTGGTACCATAAATAACCCACAAAGTTGCACTTATTCAATAACGGCGGTTACACTGATGTCACTAGAAAATACTAGCGATACGTAATTATTATGCATTCAATGGTCTTTAGATTATTTGAGAACAAATTATATAAATAATAATAGAGAAACATAACCCACTGTCATTACAAAATTTAATTTAGATTAATTTTGCTACGGCTTCTTTTCATTTTGTCACTTCATTATCGTGATTATTTTTTTATCGTTGGCTGCAATAAAGTTATTTTTAAACTGAAATAATGTGCAAGAAAACGAAAAATATGTGTAAAACCTTGCGGTGTTTTAGTGACCAATGAATGTTTGAAAGAAATGAATGTAACGTCTGCGAGAGTGTTTTTCTGAACAGCTTGATTCCGGAAATCTAAGGCAATAAAGCAATAAAATGCTCTAGGCGGAGAACATTTGTACTGATCCACACACGTAGGGCATGGGAGCAGACACCGCATTTAGTTTATAAGCACTCTATAATCATTAAAACACCCAAGTGCAGTTGTTCTGTATTTGAAGAATTTTAATATGTGATTGTTTTATGAAGGTAAAATACCATGCCATTTTTGAATAGATTTATTTTGATCTATACGGAATTTTCGACCACCTTTTAAATATGTCATTTTTAAAGATGCTGATACACTCTGAGCTAAATTAACAATCCACACAACACCAATGGATATTAAAATAATTCAGATGTGTCTTTGCTAAATGTTGTTTTTCTTGGCACAAATCATGCATCACATATCTAAAGAGAAGCAGCTGTTATCCCTGGTTGCGGCCTGCAACACTAATAATTTTCAGCTTAACAGTTGTGTGTCTAAAATAACTATTTTGAAACCTAAGCGTGGCTGAAACACTGCCTACTTTTCCCTTCGATTTACTTCAAAGTGAAAGAATTTGAAGGGATTTTGCCAAAGCTCCCGTTTACACTTCGCTAACGTAAAGTAGAAAATCATGAACTCCCCACCCAGACAAAAGAAAGCGCATATTATGGATCACGTGATTCAATGAATCCACAGTAACTCTTTTTTTTCATGACGTCTGAGATGAAAGATGTGGAGATAATGAAAGAAAGAATGTGATTGTTGAACAACAGCGACCTCTGCCGGACAAGCGAGGAGCTTCTGTTCAGTACTGCGTCTGAAAGTTGGCGTTAGATTGCTGCCTTTAATGTTTGACTTCATGCAACGCACTTTTTGATGTTACACTCAGGCGAATGAATAAAAACCTGAGTATGTTTCACATAAGCAATGCTTCCTTCATATAAGAGTCCAGCAATTTGGAGTAAAATTATAAAGAGGCAAAGTGTCGAAAACAACAACACATTTCTCAAACAAACAAACAAACAAACAAACACATGCCGTATGCATTCAGAGGAAAGGAAAATGCATGAGCAGAACAGGTCTGACGATACTGACAATAGTAAAACATACATATATGTTAAGAGTATGTTAACTTTTAGACTTTTGCTCGACCCAGATAAATGATGCATCACTATGTGGAAAAGTAATGCAGCACCGACGCAGTAATATTTTTTATTAGGTCTATTAGGTGTACTGTTCTTCGCGTCATCGCTGGGAAATGTTCGTAACCTAAAATGATAAATTCGATGGCCGCAAGTTACGAATTATGTATAACGTTCCTGAATTATTTTGTTAGATTTACAGACAAAATTATATGCTGCTGCATAGTCGACAACATCTATTATAAACTGGTGTTATAATGATCATTAAAATGGAACGGATATAATGCTGGATATATTTAGCACGTTTTTAAACATTATTGTAAAACATGTTGTCCACAGTCCACACGGTGAACTGCATTTAATTTGCTAATACATCTAATTGCCCGGTATCAGTCGAAATATCCCAACTTAGCAACAGATGTGCATGTCATTATTTCACCGGAGCAAAGCAAAGCGAGAGATACGTGTGAGTATCTGTCATCTGAGGCTGCAGGCCTCGCCATATTCGCGGGTGCGCCGCTCTCTTGCCGCATTGCAGTAAAGCTGTAAATAGTTTAGCAGCTGCCTGCCAAGCAGTGAAATACGGTCTTTGTTCCTCGGCCCTCGGCTTTGAGCCGCTGAAAACAACTCTTCATAGAGCAGCTATCTTTAAATATTTATATTATATATAAATGTATATACATATATATAAAAATCATACAAAGTCAGATATTTTAAAATTCCATTGCTTAAATTTTTGAATAGAACGTGAAAAGAATAAAACGATAAATAACCGTGGAAAAAAATTGCAAAATGTTTTGATTTAATAACACAAAGATATTATTGATGCTTTTTTAGAGAAAATGGCGATTCATTTGTACTGGTAGGTTGGTAGATGTAGTATCTGACATAAACAGTGAATGACGACTGATGTCCAGACAAAGATACAGTACATATATGTATATGTGTATATATGTGTACTTATTTATTCATTAATTTTACACATATAACCCAAAAGCCACGCGTTTTCTGCGAACACAGTAAATGTTTTTGTCTATCCACTATGATGTCCATCCCCAAGAAAAAATATATAACCGTGATAGCTTCTGAAAGGACAAAAACATATGACAAAACATAGACAGTGTTAATCTCTTTTAACCAATGTACTGATATCAAAAGAGAATGGGACATGTATTAATCTAATCTCAGCATTTTGCGTTTGTTATTATATCTTGGTATTGTTAATATTTATAGAAAACTATAGACATCGTCATCATATAAGTAATTTATCATTAAATATCAAAGATGTTAACGATGAGAATATTCCATTTTCAGCTGTAAGACAGAAAATCATCAACAGTCATTGTATATAGATCTTTTATTAAACTATGCTTCGATATAACAGAAAAATTCTCCACGTTCGATGGGATAACAACACAAAACTCTATATTAAGGACATGTTGGGTTTAATATATTGACATATTGTGTTTACTCGCACATATGATTTGCCTGGGTATTCTGAAGAATAAAATAATCACGATTAATAAATATATATCAAAAAGTTAATCGCTAAGAGATTAACTTCAGTAGCTTGTAATGAAAACGATACTTAACCCTTGAGTTGGGTTCATGTATTAAAGACGGAATCGTCTTTCGTTATCCAAAATATGTTCACAACTGTGGAGAAGACTGACAAGTGAAAAATGGTCAGGTAAATGTTCACTTACCAACAAACGTTGATTGATACGGGTAATCCATTTGCCTCATCGTTCCTGCGTCTTACCAGATATTGTAAAAGGCGTATTTATGGTTTACAGTAAGAGGGCAGAAACAGGATTGGTAATCGTTCTGGCGAAGAACATAACTAAATTACGCAGGATTCGACTTTTGCCTCTGACGGACAGGGAAGCGCCATGAAAGCTATGAAACCCTGAACTGGACTTCGCACTTCCATACTACTTATGGCAAAACACTAGTCATGAGAAAGGAGGCAGAAAGGACGAGGTTCGGACGCTTTAACGGTGGAATGCGGTGTAAAAATCGCTTGGGAAATGGGGAAAAGGGCCATGAAGACGTTGGCCTCTCGCACATGACCAGTGGCATCCAATGACAGGCGGTAGTGGCTCGTAAAAAGGTCCATTACGAAGTTGTAAATTGTCTTCTAACAAAAAGGAATTTAGACTGCTGCAGTTTTCTGTTTTTTTTTTTTTCGCGTAATGGCGCAAGGTATTCTCTTTTGGATGAAAATTTTAGTAGATAAAAACGAAAACGAAATTGATAGCTATATATAAAACATTATGCGAGTACGTTTAATTACGCACAAGTAATATATTAGAAGCCTTTATCGAAATTGTACAATTACGTACGATAAATATAAAACTATAATATAAATAATGCATTTCAGAAAAATGAAATGTGATAAGATTGTGCAGAAAAAACCCCGGAAGGCATTTCAATACTTTTAAAAAAATTCTCCTGACTGAGGGAACTATTTTTGTTGTACAGTGTGCTCAAGATATCTACTAATGCCTGCAATTTCACTTAGAACTTTCTTTAAATTAAAAAAAAAAGGTTGAAAGCCTGCATTGAAAATGTTGAGGAATTTTAGGGAAAAATTATTAACTTTGACTGGTGTCCTGCACACTGTTGCTATAATGTTTTGCCGTGAAAATAATACACGTTCTTGTGTTCATATAGAAACTCTTTTAAAGCTTGATCTCATTCATTCATTATTAACCATTACCAGAAAATTGATAATTGTTCCATTACCAGAATTTCTCTCGCTCTATCAAATCATACCCACGATACCACTACGATAAAACCCTACTAATTAATGGAAATAAAAATACACGTATCAAATTAATATACATTAGTGTTTCTGCCTTTTTTGCTGACACACAACCAGACTTATATAAAACAATAGGCATGTAGGGGTGTGTGTATGTCTGAGTGTGTATATATATATATATATATATATATATACACGCACACACATGGATATATAGCTGTGTATAAAAATGGGTTTGTGGGTGCTGGAGAGATTAACTTGGAAATGATCTTTGTCACGCCAATAAAATATTTCCGAGGTCCGGCCCTTCTTTAAGATTGGGATTATATACGCGAATTTAAGCAGGTTTATCGCAACCAACTGTAAGCGATATATTTAAGCGAAAGTTCTATTTTGAAGCTATTCATATGGGCCATCAGACTTCTCGACATTTTGGTCACCCAGCGGCCTGTCCGTGCTTACATTTTCTATCAGTACGCACAGCGAGTGTGGGATTCACCCGTAACTTCAAGGATTTGGCGGTGCCAGAGATATATGACAGAGTAACATATAAAACGAATTTGGATTTAATTTCACTTTTTTTAGATTTTCTGTAGAGTAATACTAATGTCAGATAAGAGAACTTGATATTGCCGATATTTGTGACCATCCCCGCGTGCGCTTGTGAGAGCGCATGGCCGTGGATTATTTCCCACACATTCCTAGAAATTAACCATAAAACCATAAGGGAAGGAATGACCGCAGTGACGACGAAGGCATGTAGACAAGATTATTCTACGGCTGAAAAATAATTGCTAAGCCCCGTATGAGCTTTCGGGATATGAAAAAATCAAAGAAAAGCGGAATGATACAGGGACAAAAACAAACAACATCTTATACGTTGAATATGACTGAATTTTATCTGTGGATGTAACGGCTGCGCAAACAGAAAAAATGAAAAATGCTTTGTCATATACTAAGCATTCGTTCTTATCATTATTATTGTTATTATTATTATTATTATTATTATTAGTAGTAGTAGTAGTAGTATTAGTAGTAGAAGAAGAAGAAATAGCATGGAATACATTCCAATATTGATGACAATAA
>JAODKM010000034.1:9542978-9571119 GCA_026780845.1 Petrocephalus sullivani
GCTGCGCAAACAGAAAAAATGAAAAATGCTTTGTCATATACTAAGCATTCGTTCTTATCATTATTATTGTTATTATTGTTATTATTATTATTATTATTATTAGTAGTAGTAGTAGTAGTAGTAGTATTAGTAGTAGAAGAAGAAGAAATAGCATGGAATACATTCCAATATTGATGACAATAACAATCCAAGGTTGACACGTAACTATCAACATACATACCAAATCCTATAGAAATATTCCTACTACTACTACTAATAATAATAATAATGTTTTTTTCAATTCCGATATTTCATAAAACAATAATCGATTTTTACATTTTTGCGTTTGCTGAAAAACGACAGCTTTCCAACAATCTAATAAATAATCTAATCTAATGTAAAATCTAAAAAACAACAATACAAAAATGGAAATACACATTAATTGATCGAGGTAAATAGCTGAAATTATTTATATTATCGATATTTATGCTAGATCTTTGTATGTTACGCAGTAGTGGGCGACACACTGCTGCAGTGCCTCGACAGACCACGGCGACGGAAACTTACGTCACATCTCTATACATGTGCTGGTTTTTTAGTTGAAATTACTGAAATTATTTGCCATGTAAACCGTGAATTTGAACGAAAAACAAACAACAGAATCAGACAAACAAATCCGACAACAGAAAGACAAAAATTACAAGATGAATTTCAATAACACGGCCTGCAGAAGCTCTTCAGTAGAACAACAGTGCCCTCAAGTGGTTATATGATTAATTATTATTGTACGGCTGAACTGCAATGGAACCGGTCCTTATTGCCAGTTTTCTCCCAGACCTGTGTTACTATCCTAACATATAACAGAACACAAATATATACATTTTAACAATTTTTGAGTTACCCTTTATATCTGTTTCCAAATGTAGGTTTGCAAATAAAATATTTAAATTTGACCGCGAATGTACGTTTCTAAAAATGGATGTTAAAATAGGCCAATTTTAGCATATTTTTTGTAAAGGTACGTTATACAGTTTAAGATGAGAATGGAAGGTGATGCTTACGTAAATACAACGATTTCGATCGTTTCAATTCTAAATGAATGGAAAGGCCGGGATCTGTAAATGCGAATTCCTGTGTATTTCGGGGACTGATTCTCGCTTCGAAGCGCGAACAGATAATTTATCGACCAGACACACAGTAACAAAAGTGTCTACATTTTAGCTTGTCACCCACAGACAAAACACCCAAATAAAATGGTTTCAAAGACGAGTACAATTACAACCCTCCTCCATAAAGCCATTTAGACCAGACGTCTAGCCATCTCTATGGCTTTATTGGGGCCTGCTTCTTCCTGCCTTAAAGTAATTCTAGGTAAAGGTTTGCCAATAAACCGGCATCAGAGCAACACCTTTCCCCAATCATAAACAATTTATTAGTACCATATCACTCCACAAAACACTACTAAATAAACGCTGCATGCTAAATTGTTAAGGGGTTGCTTTGCCCAACAGGCTATTTCAAACTGCAATTTACTAAAGTATGAAATGTCGTATAACAACTCGAATTAGTAGGCTTGTGCAGGTCGTTGATAGCCTACTCGCAAAATACAATTTGTGAAATGTTCAAAAACACTATTAAGTTGCGAAATATTGCATAAAGAGCATGTAGCGCTCGCTGTTATATGCTGAACAATCAAGTTGTAGAACGTTTTTAACCCACCCACATTTTATTTCGGTATATCGTCGATGTCTTATGTTTATAACAAAAATAAGGAGCGTGAAACCACAAAGTATACGTCGGAGTATTCGTAGCATGAGCACTGAAGGATATCTAAACTACTACACTAAGTATTACAGACACTGTTTTTCTAAGTGAGGTTAAACTGATGCATATTGTGACTTAGTTTGAGTAATGAGGCATATGCTTTACATTTACTTAATAAACTGCAGGCCAACAAACTTCAGCTCATGGGTGCATTACCTGGTTTTGTTCCTGATTCAGGTATATAAGAGCATTTAAAATGACATCAAGTCATCAAGAGGCATTGAATAAAATAATCAGACTCTTATCTGTTGCCAGAAATGGAAATTTTATAAGGCATTGGACATTATCCTAAATATAATTAATAAAAAATTATATTTAGACATTGCATGTATGCATTTGCACAGGCCTGTAATACATACCCAGGTCGAAGTACTTAATACAGTATCCACGAATGGAAATTCACATATATACATTTTGTGTTCGCTTTTCATCTTTGTGATTTAGAAAATAATACGTTTATTATAGTTTTCTGTGTATGTACAGACTGATTTTGCGCATGTTCAAGAAACAACGTACTAAGCCATTATTAAGTTACACATCGTTGCAACCATTACCAGACAATTAAGCACAATCCCCAGGTAATTATAAACTAACTTATATATTAAGTATTTTAGTGATCGGATAACAACTGGATTCGCAGTTGCGGTGAAGGATTAATTTAGACTCAAGAATTTATTTTTGTTAAAAAGAAAGAAACACATATGCAGACATTTTAACCGTTCCATTAATTCTACGGACACGTTTAACAGAGAAACTAAACAGTCAGATTTGATACACAAGCTTCTATGAAAGTTTAATTCTAACACATTACTCGTCACCATATACACACCTAAGAGCGAAAGACTTTAGAGTTCAGTTCTTGCACTTTCATTCCAGCGTAAGTCACTGCTGATCTTTATTGCCTCTCTCCCTTGTCATCTTTTTCATTTTCATTCTTCTGTTCTGGAACCATATCTTCACCTGCCTTTCGGTTAAATTAAGGATTCTAGCGACCTCGTAGCGACGATCCCTCGTCAGGTACATATTATAGAGGAACTCTTTTTCCAGTTCTAGTGTTTGAAATTTCGTGTACGGACATCGCTTCTTTCTTGTTGATCGAGCATGAATCCAGTTAGCAGCCGGATTGTCTGTAATGGAATAATTGTAACTTTTAAAACACACAAACACGCAGGCACAACTAAAAAGCTTAACATGTTACGTGAAACCCACACACTACGGTGTAAGGGTATGACCAGTAACTGAAATAACGTAATATTTGCAATTAGCACACAAATTGCAGTTGCGAAGATGGTTCATTCGAACTATAGTAAGAGTCTGGACATTTTTATTGGTTAGTAAAACCCCCAGTTTTACACACACTGCTCGCACAGTTTCTGGGGCTGTAAATCAAGGAGCAATTTCTTTTACTTACTTGGGTCAAGTTGCTGCTGCTTCTCTTCTCTGGGCTCGCTTTGACTCGAAATATCGCTGCCAGCTGGTTCTTTAGTCGCATTGTCTTTACTGTCTGGTACCGTCCCACAAACATATTCAGGCACTATCGGAGTCTGTGCCTCGAAAGTGGAGCACTCAGTCCTTTTCGACGGTAAACTTTCCGGCTTCGTCCCGTAATGCCGACTGCTTGAATGGAATCCAGAAAAAGACACAGTGTTCGATATAGGGTCTATCCATGAGCGAACGTATCTGTTATCTGCCGCCGTAAGGTGGGATTGTGGCACGTATGGATGGTAAATTCCCGACACTGCGGCCGTGGACGGCGGGTGAACCGAGGACCAAGACGTAGGGAAGACGGCAGACTTTGGTGCATAACTGCAGGAAGAAAAATCAGCATTATCCCCTACACCTGATGGCCTTGAGGTCGCGGCGTGCGAGCCCTGGACAAAGCGAGCTCCGTATACATCCTCTGCCTCGTGTCCTATTATGGAGTCCACATAATAATTACTAATTGTACTACTGGTCGACATTTTTGGATCCCTTCGCAGTCATATAAAAGCTTACACTGTTACAGATACCTTCTCTCTGAACAATCATAGTATTTTTGCTGGCTTCATCTTCAGCTATTGGTTGCATGAATCACGTGACCATATTTACCAATAAAGTGAGTAAATCAATCCGCATATAACGGTATTTTAAATTTCGACATATTACTCTGTAACACAAACCGTACTTTATTTAACTGTATATGAAGCCTTTAATAAGTAAGGTAGTTGTTTGATCTACTTGTTTAAACAAACATTACAGAAGAGGGCGGTCCGGGACTATTTCTTTACGTCGGCAGAAAAAAGCACCCGTTTATTTCATAACCACCCCTCTGCACTGATGCCTTGGCAAATTATTTCAAATGTGTGTAAAATCTTACAAGAAATCGCAGTGATATGTCGCGCGCTCGACTCTTGTAAAATATTTTTATAGGCTCGTCAGTTGTAACTCCTCGTAAAATGTTCGTAATAACATGCTATAAAATAAAGAATACGGTTTTTAACGGATTTGTGAATAACTTTTTTTCCTGCTGTTTGTTCAATAGTCATCCGATCACGTTTGCGCAGGTATTGTTGTATATGAGGTCTAAGAAGTAATCTTTGTGTACTGATTGTATTTATTAGGAAGCAGGTCATAATGTTTTTATGTCTATCAATAAATTTTTTATGAGGTGTATTTGATTATACATTAATGTGCCCTTAATAAAAATGGACTCTTGCAGTTACAAAGTGTCTGCACAAAGATGTTCAATTGTTTTTCTTCTGGAAATTCTTATTTTTTTCAAGGCCAGATACCGAAGGTTCACCGTGCAGTACGAAACATACAAGCAATATTTTTCATATTGACAATTCTTATATGCCTTACTCTGGCCAGAAGATTGATATACATTGTATTGTCCGCGTGTGTGTGGAAACGGTTTTCTATCTATGTAAACTGCGTAAAAGTTGACTATTATGCACCATTTTGTGCATATTATTGCCCAGAGTATCCGTCATCAGACACTAATCCAAGTACTCTAGTTGTTGTACAAGAATAGTTAGTGAGGAATTTCGTCGATATATAAAAAAGAAATAAACACTCCTAAAACCGTGAAAAATGCTCATCACTACCACAGTAAATCTATGTTTTGCCTTGTTTTTTCCGTACAACATAAAAGCAAATAAGGCAAATATGCAATATTTTATAAATGCTGCCTTTGAGTGCTAAAATGTCTAGGTTTTCGCTGCACAAGGATATATAGACGTTAACATAAATATAAATGCATGTAAGATAAAAAATGGACCAAAAATCTTTTCAACCATCTATTTCCAGAAACACGGCTTATGTAACATATGCATCAGGCCCACTGTGAGATGACTATCAATTGCGCGTCTTCGTTTGTGTATATTTATATATCTATTAAAGCGTAATGTTTACAGAAATGTAATTCACCTGCATTTGTGGTTTATTCGTTTACACCAAGTGCGCTGACTCAGTTTAAAATCGGGAATAATAATGTTCAATTTTGAATAAAGAGCTAGTCTGGTGTACGTTTAATCATGCGTAGGTGAACATACAGAATAATATATACGAAATATGTAGGTGAAATGTTTATTATCGTCAGATGTTGCTGCAGCTTAATTGATTTTTGTTAGGACATATACATTCAGTTTCACAACTATTCTACACATCCTTCACAGATCAATGGAAACGAATTATATCAGTATCAAATATAAGATACTGAGGTGTGTCCTTAACAATCTGGAAATTCTGCTTGATAAGCGTGATAAGCGTGACTGATTAAAGAGAATGTAAAGATTTTGTTAACGTTTAGGAAACGGATGTGTGTAGCATGTGTAGCATAAAAGATGACGTTAATTTCAGCTATACACCGAAAGTAACGTAAATCGCTACAGATTCCTCAGCAAAACTAAGGATGCGAACATTGTGCAACTTCCTTTAAAAAAATTCATACCTGTGAAATTAGTCGGTTTTCTATGAACTTGTACAGTACTAGTTATAGTCTTGAATAAATATGTTTTTAAATTGTGGCTCATATTTGCGTACTGCGCATTATATTCTATAGTATGTTACAGTATATAGTATAGTATAGTATTTATAGTATATTTAGTATATGTTATATGCCTATTTATGTGTAATTACGATTAGTTTAAAGAGGACACACATGTATGCTTAGTAGTTACATGTTATATAAATATACAGACGTTACTTTGTGAAGGTTACGTTTAAGTGTTACAGTGTTTACATGGGTAATGGGATTTTTTTTTATTCGAATGATCCAATTGATTTACATAAGTACAAATGATGAGCATGTAGACAAATTTTAATTTATTGCAGGGTACATGCCACAAAACATGCATTGAAGTTACACCCATATATTAACGATATTTAGCACAGATACTATACAGCAACTTGCAACTCCGACTGGATAAAATGGAAACAGGATCGGCTACTTTCACCAACGAATATCTCTTATGATAATTGACAGCAGTAAATGTGCTTTCGTATTCAGTGTGATGATACTCTTTAACTAATTTCAGCAAGTGTCTAGTACGAAGATGCCTTTGTCTGGAACAATAACAAACACTCCCGTAGTGGGAACCAGAAATGTTTTAATAATTTAAGACGTATGTAAGACAGTTACCCTGTGAAACATATTTAAAGTACACAATGCGTCACTTGTAGTATACCACCAAAGAAGGGATAACGAAACATGAAGTAGCAAATACAAGTCACAGTATCTGAACGTGGAACACAAAAGATGCCTGATTGAGCCCAGCCAATAGTTCACATGAGAAAAGGTGAGGCGGAGGAAGGAGCAGGAACGCGTTTGGGCAGGCGCTCAGGAAAAGGTAAGATTTGAGGTCAGTTCCCGAATTCGGTTCTCTCTGCTCATCTTTTTCAGCTTCATCCTGCGGTTCTGAAACCAGATCTTGACTTGTCTGTCGGTGAGGCTGACACTCTTACTGATCTCCAGACGGCGCTCTCGAGTCAGGTACATGTTAAATAAAAATTCCTTTTCTAATTCCAGGGTCTGGTGCTTTGTGTAAGGACATCTCTTTTTTCTTCCACTTTTTGCGGTTAACCAGTTGCTTGTCGGGGGGTCGTTTTTACATTCTGAAAAAAAAAATGACAAAAAAAATTAACCAACTTAGTGGATGCTGGAGAACAGACGATAGTGACCGTAAGACAAACACAATTACGTGGATGTTTCCGCATTTTCGGCAATACATTTTAACCACCAAAATAACGGGCTGTGATAGAAAAACACACTAAAAGCAAACCTTTCACTTACAATCAAACCACATCCCGTATCTTTACACATAAACACCTAAATACAATAATGGCGATCGCAATGTATTATCGAATTGCATTGATATACATTAAAATGAAACCCGACAACGATTTTCATTCCCCTAGTTTATTTTACCTTTTCAGTGCTGTTTGTAAAAAAAAAAACACCCGTAATCACTGTCAGTACTGGCTCCAGCATTGTTCATTGTTATCAAAAACGTCCCTAACGCAGAGATTCCAGTCATTTATCCATAAAAGTAAAGAAAACAAAATGAACACACAAATCTATTAAAACCATCCACGTAGAAAAAACGTTATAAATATAAAGCTAAGTGATAAAATAACACCAGGAACTGGAGTGCACGTGAAGCAACTACAGTGACACTGAAGAGCGTGTAAAAGAAAATATTAAACATAACATACCGTTTTGACACGATAACAACAAAATTGCATCTTAAAACGTACATTTAAAAAAAAATCACTCTCATCTGCATCCCGTAGTCTAAAAACCGAGAAGACTGTTTCCTGTGAAAGCATTTTACTGTAACTTGAGTAAGACTCTCATTAAACATTACGACTTTAGGGTTGTTTGTGTTTTATACTGGTTTTTATGGTGGTGGGACGTTCGTATAACACCGCGACGGGATCCATCCCCTCATTGTACCCACCTTTGGCTTCCGTCTCTGCCAATTCGGGGCTTGAGGCTGACGCTTCAGAGAAAGAATTCTTCTCGTCTTGCACACTGGCGTTTGGATCCGGGCTTCCCGCCGGTGTAGGTGTCTTGATCGCGTCTCGATTAGTCGGAATTTCTAATATTTTCTTCTCCGCCTCGGGGACTGAAGACAGCTGCGATTTCGGAATAACTCTGTTTAGTTGCAGGATGGTGTTCTGGCTCGTTTCGTGGTTAAAGTCTTGGTTTTTCCCAGATGCATAGGTTTGACTCAGTCTGAAATAGCCAGGAACCGGGATTTCGGGACCATCGACAGAACAAGGTTCAGGAACAAGATTAGAGTACGTGGGGATTTCGGACGAGCTGACCTTTGCTGCTTTGTCGGAGTACATACAGCAATTACTTTCTTCTTTAATGTTTTGTGAAAAAGTACAAGAGGGCATCTGGATGGAAGTGTGCGATATTCTGCACGATCTGTCCGGATCTGCCCAGTTGTCAATTTGAGGTATATACGAATGGGCATTCATGCCCATGTTTTGGTGGCTAACTTCTCCCCTTTTACCGAGAGACGGCAGAAGTCCACAGGTCTGCATCCCATAAGTTCCCATTTCTGAACTGGATGGCATGTACATGTTGCTGCTGGAGTAGAAGCTATCGGTCCTGCAAGCATTGATCAGAGAATCTACTAAGAAACTATTGGCAGCGGGAGAGCTGTTGGGAAAGGACATTTTGGAAATGTGTTAAAGAAGAGAGAGCCGTCCTCTGTAGGCTGACATATCTAGCAAAACAATCCCAGTGTACCTCAGGATGCCTCTCGGCTACCACATGACAACCACACCAATGAAATTTGAAAATGGCCTTGAGATGCAGCCTCTTTTTTCGTCACGTGAACGCTCGAGCACTTCGGAGGGTTGTCGAATGTGGTCAACAGCGACACCTAGAACAAGGACTTGAAATTGATTCCAAGACAGCAACTTAAAAGGCATTTAACACGTCTCTTTCGCTCCTCCCGACGAAGCACAAACAACAATAAATATAAAACCGTGCAAATTGTTCCTTGAACTATTTTAATAATCAGTTTAGCTGAGACATCGTTCGCATTTTTCAAAAACATTTTTGTTTGTAAAGCTAAATCCAAGTTCAAGATGATTTTTTTTTCTTAGACTGCACTGTTAAAATTATTTCTAACATAATATATTTAACCTTTGTTGGTAAAGCATGTGTTGTGTTTAAAGTACCAAGGCATTAAAACACTCACGCAGTATTATGAATTAAAACAGGAAACTAATTGCTGAGGTGCACAAGAAATTGAAATTGAACTCTTTTGCAATGAAAGTCCATTTCACACTGTTCCTTGAACTTCGACATTTTGGGTATAATTTCTGGAATAATATACATTTTGTTTTATAGGCTAAGTAAAAGCATTTTGCCCGCCACAGTCGGAGTATCAAAGGTTGTTTAATTTATGAATGTATATTAAGGAGAATCAGGGCGATCAATATATTTCTCATCTGCATTCGAGAGCTTTCTGGTAATTTTCTGGCTTCCGAGGCTTTTCTGAGAATTATACTCCTAGTTAAAGCAGGTGTTCAGCCATTTTATTAAGATATCGATTGTGGCTTTGTAAAAGATAGGATGCGCACATTTTAATTTGTAAGATATTGGCAATATTATGAATTGTTAGAAAGCAGTAAGCGGTCACGTTTTATTTTAAAAATCAAATTAATAAAATAGGTGCAATATAACTTAACTTAAAATGTAGCATGCAAAACGTATATTGCCTTTAAACGTGGAAATAGATTGGAAGGCATGCAATGCAATATTAGTTTGCAAAATGATGCGATGTTATTTGAATGGCCATCTTTGTGATAAACGGAATGCACAAAATAAACAAAAAGAATATGCATTCGGACACGAGCCCAATTCTTAAACGCATTCTTTTGTTCTGAAAAACTGCACCAAGGCACATATATTTTAGGCCGTTCACGGTTTTTCATAACAGCAAATCTTTCCTACAGTTTTATATTATGTTAATATTTTTGCATTGCGCCATTTTTATTTAGCTGTAAATTAATATGATTTCGAAACAGAATTTGAAGTGATACGAGCAAATAGTGGTATGGACGCAATGATCTATGGTTTGACGGCCAAAGACGATCACTCTGCCCGCAATACTGGAAAATCTTGTTCAACACAGCAGACAGTGGTATTAAGTCCCTCCGATCTGAAGGCAATCTGGGAGTATTTTTATTGCTCGTCCTACCAACATTTAACTTCCTATGGCAGCTTATTAACTGAGAACCCGCAAACAAAAAATAATACCGGAATATGAGACTTCATAAGGAACAAAAAATGCTGATCCGAGTATCCCGGCCACGATAAATGTAACGCCGTCTCTTTTTCTGTTGTTACATATCTGTTCATCTGAGAAACCCTGAGATTAATACTAGTAAAATTGATCTTTACCGTGGGTACATTCATAGTACATCATATATTGTTCCAATTATTTAAATAATATTAATAGCAAATAAAGGTCCTTGCGGCATAATAAAAAAAATATTCAAATAACACAAAACTATGAAAACCACAACACAAAATAAAAACATTTTATGATACTATCAGCACTAGTACCCGAAGCAGTGGTAGAATAAAATAATAAAATCAAGATCTTATGTGTAAAATGTTGAATGCTATTTTGTCTTAAACTTCTCTGTTTTATTTATATAAACTCTGCCCTGTGTTATTCTTGGCGTTGTAACAGTGCATTAAAAGTAACATTACTTTCCTCTATTTTGACTATAGGCACAACGGGACAATTTCTAAAAGCAGGAATCCTGTGTGGTTGCAACAAGCATCATTATCGCTAAAGGAATATTTGGTTTACTTAATTTGTATTTTAATTTTTAACAACTTAATTCATTTCATTCCGCCGGACTACTAAGTAAGTCTTAAAAAAAAGACTTATATTATGAATAGATGCTGAACGTATCTACAATCGCTATCTCGTTTTCAGTTTAACTGTCTAACACATTACATGCATATATATATATTTTTGTTACCCCGGACAGTTATATTTGAAACATCCTAAAATATCATCCAATTGCACTAAGGTTTTCATCTGTGAATCAGATTCTTAGGATAGTATTTCTCTGTACTAAAAGATTTCCTTGCTGACCTGTACCTTCGTCTTTTTGCAAAGCAGACACGTATATTGTAACTCGCGGCATAAACGTGCTTGCTTCTTTTTCACATGGATAGCATGATTAAAACGGTTCCACGTTTTCACACCAAGCTAAAAATATTTCAGCTTGACAGACTTGTACAGCATTTTGCCCAACTTGCGTGGCCTGTAAAAAATATTGTTTTGTCATTTACCATACTAAGAAATGTGTGTTCACTTATTTTAACACGTATGTATATACACAATTCAAGTAATTCAATTAATTATTTCTGTTCAATGAATTAAATAAAATTCCAGATAATAAAATTCAGTGACGAAATAACCGGAAATACTGAAATGCCAATTACTGCTGGTCTCGTTACTCAAATCATTCATAATTTTTAACCGCCTGTTATTCAACCTAAACTGGTTCCAAAGAACGGATAAGAATGTAACAACAATAATAACTACAACAATAATAATAATGGAGTGGTCATAGTCGGAATTCATAAAACTGAGCGATTACATATGTTGCAATAACGCCATCCCGTGGTTATAATTAGAAATTACAAAAATATCTGAATTTCAACGTATATTCAAATGTTATGTAGTTACGTTTAAGTCTACAAATTCACATGGCATCAAGCAGTCAATCAGTTCAGCCAACTAATATAGGCAGATATTAAAAACAGCCGAGCAGCAACTTATTTTTAAAAGCGAATATTGGGTTTTAAATAGCGATTCCAAGTCATCAGCAGCTAAATATAGGTCTACACATTACTTTATTACTTATACAGCACTATATATATATATATATATATATATATTACACATTGAAATATGTGTTACATTTTGCTTGGCTTGTACTTACAGTACAGTAGCTACCGAAATCACTGCGTTAGCACGCGTTATTACTCTGACATTTGAATGCCGCTAAAGAAAGACTTGGACGTTTCAGAAACAAAATAAAGAAGCATTAATCAAAATTGAAGTATACTTGAAATGTAGCATTTTATGCTTATTTCAAGTAAAACTGAGTATCGTGCCACACATGCGACCAACAAGCACGCTCATAACAAATGCTTGTGGCATTGGGCTCACCACGGCCCCATATTTGGAGAGAAAACAAATCACTACTCTCTATTTCATTTTATTGATATAACAAACCAAGAAGTGTGAGTTTCTAAAGGATGTTTATCACTGCAGAGTAACCAAATATGATCAACGGTCAGGAGGTGCAAGGCAAATTTGCGATTATCCAAATATTACTATTATTATACTAACAGCGATAATCGCATGAGAGCAAAATACAAATAAAACATTTAAATCCTTCCTTGTCAAATCAATGTTTGTTTAACAACAGAAATTGCTAATAATGCTGAACTCCGCGCTGCTATTTCAATTCGAGGAAACCGACTGCCTCGCAGCCATGTTGGAGTGCCAGTGCTGCAGTGCAGATATTTTTCAGAAGGCGTCCTTTTGTTAAGAGAACAGCCAAAAGGCGCCTAAACGAATCGAAAAAGGTTAAAGGGGACGACCTTGACGTTATGGAAGTTCAAAGGCAGAATCGAATATATTTTTAAATATATGAAATATAGAACAATCGTTCGGTTAGGTATTTGTTTTAGCTAATATCGGGATTAGCATAATACGCATTTGCATATAATGCTCCTTCAGACAGTAGTTTTTTTGTTTGGACGCCAGTGTCTTTCTGTGCAACATAAAATACAACATGAGCATTTCCTTACTTTAACTTATATTACTGAAAATCTGCAGTAACTAAAAGCCCAAAAAACCCCCAATTTAGACTATGCCAATGCTTATTGTTTTGCCTGGATGGGTAGAGCTAGCGCAAACTATATCAAATTGCGGAACACAGAGAAAGCGAAGCTCGTAAGTAGCTGTAAGTAAGTAGCTTTTCAGGTGGTGCCCAACTTGGCAGGCAGACGCAATTTTGTGCGCTTCAAAAAAATTAGCAGAATGTGCTGTTATTGTCTCAAGATAAGTAGTTTTCACCAATCCGCCACAACAAGAATGCATTATAAAGCCCCACATTTTTAACCACCAAATCCACCAAATCCTGCAAAATGTTTTGGGATTCTTTCTTTTGCAAGGAAAAGCAGTTCCACGTTAACTATTGAGTCGAGTCACTTTTTAAATACATTAAAAAAAACTACTTATTGGGGAAAAGATTTGCAATTTTCTGGTTTTATTTAATAGTTTCGTACATCACATGCGTCTATGAAATAAATGCATACATTAGACTTATAAAATTACATGTTGATTACTGTAATCAAATTTTTGTTGCTTACTGCAATGTTGTTTATGAACCATTATAATGAACGCAATAAAACATAAATAGAACATAATAAGTATACATCAATTACATTTAAGTAGCATTCACAATCTAAATAACATAAGAGCGAACACGAAGATTGTCAAAATTTCCTTATCGTTCTTGCTTTATCGAACGATACACATTAATTAGGAAACACACGACATTAAATAGACTAATGGGAATAAGAATCCACAGATTTTCGAGGTAAACGTTACTTTTGCTAATAATACAAGAATTGCATAGTTTAAAAAAATCAGTTTATCCTTATTTCTTCAGGTGCCCCGTGAAGCTGCGTGATGGAGGAAAGATTCTGTCCCCGAAAAGTCCCAAAACCTTAAGCCATTCCATCATGGAGGCCACGGAATGTTCTACACGATCTAAAATCAAAATGTCAGAATAATGGATTCCCAGTGAAATATTGAAGCCGATCCCTGTTTAGCTTTTTCTCTTTCATTCTTCGGTTTTGAAACCAAATTTTCACTTGCCGATCTGTTAGGTTTAACATTCTTGACAACTGCAAACGCTTCTCTTTGTTTATATAGACGTTGAAAAAGAATTCTCGTTCAAGTTCTCGTATCTGGTATTTAGTGTAGGGGCACCTCTTTTTTCTTGACTTTGAAGAACCTAAAAAACATAATCACAAGTTAACCGTCATAAACAAGTCTATATCAAGCACATTATGTTACCAGAATTATTTAATATTAAAAGATTTTTCTCCTGACGTACACTTGGATATACAGTTAATTCCATTCTTATACAAGCAGCCGAGGAAAAGTTATTCAGCAGGACTGGTTATACATTAACGGCTTATTGCAGCATTTTTGTGTTTTTTTCAAGACATTTTTCGTAACATTTACGGATACAGTTGCTTTATACATTACGTGACACAATTTCCCCGTAAAATAATCTATAAATTCCACACGAATTCTTAACAGGGAATTTGACTCTTATAACCAATCAGTAGTAATCCTAAAACCCACCTAAACTGTCCTGCCGTCGTAAACAGTTTTACAACAGCAAAGCAAGTCTTATAGGGTATATAAAATCCTTTGCATGCTTATAAAGCCGCACATAAAATCAAACCGACAAAGTAGTGGACTTGTACTCTAACCCCATTTAATGTTTAGTCTTACTCGCACCGTTGCTCTTCTCTTCTGTGCAGTTGGAGGAAGAAGATTCTTCATCAATGTTTTCGTTTGGTTGTCGTTTCTCCTGCGACGACGTCTCAGAGGACAACTGACTGGCCGCAGCATCTCCGGGGAGACTTGAGTCCGTCTTTTCCTTTGAGGGTTCAGAGTTGGCTCTCTCGGCATTATTGTTAGCAGTGTCAAAAAACTGGTCAAATCCTTGAGGCAGAACCCCATTTCTGCCGACACCGGTATAAAAATTGCATGGCGCGCTCGAGCCATTATGATGGCTATACATGGAATCGTTTTTAAATATCATGTCCGTCCGGCTAGATGACTGGATTAGATCTCGGTGCATTATGTCGTCGGTCGAATAGTACGAGGCATAACTGCTGCGATAATGCCATTTGTGATCCATGCCATACTCTCTGAAAGCAACTTCGCCAACAGGCTGGACCTGAGCAATGTTTGAAGTATACGGAAAATTTACTTGACACGAAGTCGTCTGAGGTAAAAATGATGTGACAGATGAAAAATCGGGCGCTGATACGTAATACGTACAATTCGGCAAATACATATTCGACGCGCAGTTGTTCCGATCCTCATACTCCGTCATGACTTCTTTTGCGTTTGAAAGCAGCTATATGCAGCGTCGGTGTGTTAAACTTCGTCCATCTACTGCACTACAGGCATGTGGACAGGATCCGCGTGGGGGAAAAATCGGAAACGTAGGCTGACGTGCAATTCATCTTGATCGATTCTTGAGGCAATTGTGTCATGTGATCCGGTAACGAAATTACCATATATCAATATCAGTCATTAAGACCGATATAGAGAAATTCATAGGTGAGAGCAGAAGTCAGTTCATTGGTTGCTCGCGTCATGCGGATATCCAAATGTAAATCTTGCATTTACGCCAGCGAATTAGTAGACAGCAAACAGTCCTTGAAATATTAAATCATGACGCTTCAACAACGAATACGAGTGACAACGTACGAATATCTAGGTTATTATAAGACGCTAATTTGAACACTAACACGGCGTATACGTGGTTTAATTGGGATTCATATGTTTAAAAGTACTATTTGTTCGACAGCCTAGAAATATGCTTATTTAGTGTTTGCATTTTTATAGCATTAAATTGTAGTGCGCACGCAGCTAAAACAACACGAGCATAAATATCGCAATATGCTTGTTAACAGAAAACGGATAAAAAATAACCAAAGCCACTTCAGGGTGAATTGAACCAGACACAACATTTCAATAAAGGTATACTCGATTAGAACGATATGGTCAATTATTGCATTAAACAAACTTTATAAAAACCATTCATACACATCAATCGGGCCCTTGTAAACATGGATACCTATAGCATTTTTAACCGGATTTACTTTATTTGATTGTTTATGGAGTGCATAATATGTAACTAGTTATGGTAAATGTACAATTTTACCCAACATAGAAATAAAACAGAAATAGCCAATTAAATACCGAATGAAAAGGAAGGAACCACTGTAATTGACGGATATCTTATGTTATTTCCGCTTCTCGGTTTAGATTTTAGACGAACATTTTCGGTAAATTTTGGGTATTTCTTCATAATAATTGTATTGATCTAGAGAAACTAAAGTTTAATGATGAACATGGGGAAGTAAGGAGGGTTATTGAAGGCATTGAATGTAAATAACACATGTAGCTTAGAATACATACCAGGAAGAAGCAGGAAAAAGAAGGAGATTATAGCACATTGTGATGTTAGGGAACACAAGACAGATTCAAATGTTTTTAAGTTAGCGAATGTTTTAGAGGATACCAAATATATCTGCTGCGTAACTATTTTATAATGCTGACCGAAATTCTGCAACTCCCCCGTCATAAATAGCTTATATTGTAATTTGTAAATTCATTACAACATGGAGAGCAACACTAATGAAGAAAGGAATGCTATACATTACCCAGAGAAGATATATGTAAAACTCCAAATTGGATTGGTTTGATCAAGGTTGTCTGACTACTTCGTAGGTCCATAGGTAGTAATTAGAAGTCAGATAACACGAAGAATCAATGGATCACGGAAAGATTCACACTGCCAAGTACAAAACAGATCTTCTGGCTTTGAACGTTGTCTACGGAGTCTCAGCCAGTCGCCCCCAATAAGCGCCAGCAGTCGGATCATTTTATTGCATAGACAAAAGGAAGCGTTCTAGTTTAAGTGTAGGCTATAGTGAGTAATTTAGGTGGCGGTGGGGTGTGTGTATGCGTGTCTGTGTGTGTCTTTCGGGGCTTATTGTCCTTAAACAACTAAACAGCGATTTAAATCTTACTGCGAGAAAGGAATTGTTCAAATTTCAGATATTATCACTGTGGTATTTTAAATCGATCACGTTCAATATTGTAAGTTCACGTGAGCCTAACATGTATAACTTAACACCGGATTTTGAAAAGAAATTAATATTTTACTAAGGAAGGGAAACGTTTGGGCAGTTTTTGTGCAACACTTGGCTAAAAGCGCTGAGGTTTTATTAACGCATTCAATTCCTCTTAATATAAGTTAATATCAACCTAGTCCTTAAATAATACAGTCTACTCAGAAACATAATTCATCACAACATAGGAATTAACTTAAAAATATTACTAGTAGATGCATTTTTTTATCACGGATGGAGTATTAATGATGAATTTCGAATCGCCGAATTATCTTGATTTTGTTTTTCAATAACATTTGTCCATCTAATTCCGTGATTTGCTTGTATTTGGCGAAAACCTGCACCTACACATTTATTAAACACAGGACACTTTCACGTGTATTTTAGTTGATAATATAATTTCAAAATTCATGTTTAAGGTTACTAGACATCACAACATTTCGCTAAGTACATTGCAGAACTAAAGAGTATTTAAAAGCACCCACGATGGGTCCTGCTTTTGTGTTTCAAATTATTTTAAAAATAAGAATATGTGTTCTTAAAAAGAACATGTTAAACTCAATGAAAGTTATTTTTACATTTGGAGTGAATGCCAGAAAAAATCTGGGTAAAGTATATATTTTAAAAATTGTCATGGAAGAAAAGGTACTAACTTGACCTTAACTTTGCAATTGCGCCCCCAGTATCTGGAGACCATGAAAAGGCAGCGCCAGGGACTCCCCATTAGAAAGGGAAGCCGCCTCATATTCGTCGCTTGTGCCTTTGAACACCGCGGCCGAATTCATATGAATTTGTTGCTAAAATATGTCTTTTTCTATCTAATACATTTACTTCTTAATTAGACGGTTTCATTGCATATATACACTACTGTTTTCAAACCCACGAATACCGATTTTTGTTAAGTTGACATAGATGCGCACATTTTTTATCTTTCAATAAACTAAATAAACTTGAACTCAAAATAATATTTTAAAATATATTATTCAGTGATTTAATATCATGAATGTGGCGTCAGGAGGAAGATTTGTTTTGAAGTACTGCTCACAGTGTATTTTCACCCAAACAGAAAATGCATTTTATAAAAGGCATAAGACTTGTGTACATCTTCCCGCTTTTGAACGGGTTACTTCATTTTAGTTACGTGTTGCTTTGAAGAACATTACTTTATATAACGGAGAAGGTTTTCGAAAAGTACGACATAATATATTAAAATAACTAAATTAATGTGTTATAGTCATTGTCTGTCCACCAAGGCGAAGCTGAAATGCAGCTTCTGCTTAGGATCATGCGAAAAATAAAGTATTTTCAAAAATATATTATTTTGCCATTTCGAACGTACAGTTTCTTTTGTCAGTGACGCATGGTATTAAGAATGCATGGATACTACCAACCGTAGAAACAAATGCATCGATAATATCAAATCAAGGCGTCCGGCAGTATTCTCACAATAGTGAGAGAAAAGAGCTATGTTCACGAACATTAAAATAAGTTTTTCAATTTTACTTTCACAACTAAATAAATGTAGAAATATAATTGAAAAACAACAAGATGTACACAAACATAGAGGATCAAAAATCGATACTTCGTAATCAATACTTCATACTTAATACTCCATTAATGCTTTAATGTTAATGTATTCGTATTTAATCCTCAAATGATCTTTAATAAGTCAGTCTCAATCTTGATCTTAAATGAGACTTTATATATCCTTGGTGACTGGATTTCTCCAACACATTTTGGAGCATGTAATATCGATCTATCAGTAAAATGTTAAGAGTTAAAGAGTAATAACGTGTAAATATTTTCATGATGTTTTTTATGTATTAATTTAGTCTATTCGCAATACAATACAAAATACATACAAATGTATATGTTAATTGTATCGCGTGTACTTACATTAGACATGGAATTACAGTTCTGAGATATTTTAAGCCCCTGTATTTTCACCTGCCATCCATCGTTTCAGTTTACATGAGCGTACTAACATACTAACTTACGTATATGTTGTGCGAAAAAGTTACATACATACCGAATGTAATGCTGATGTGTGTGCGCGCGCATTAATCATCATAATAATCATGGGCGACAAATAAGGGCTACAAATGGGAATCTTATACAAACGACCCCCGTCTTAGTCCCGGTCGTACCCAATTATTAATTGTCTATATGTATACTTCTATATACTATATCCTTAGTGCTGTGGGTACAAGTCGCAGACACCGATGCAAATAAAGATACTCGAGATTTTCCCAAGAAACATCCAAGACCCCAATACAATCCCTTGAGCGAAGAATGCGGTCATCATTAAAAAGTACTGACTAGACAGGCCTATAGGTACATCGTGACAGGCCTTTATTAATGCACCAATACACAAATTAGCGTTTTATATCGAAAGGTAACTTGTTGGGCAGAACAGTTGATGTGAAACGTTCGTTTTCAGTTTCCTTCTATTTTTTGGCCTGCTTCTACTAAACAATGGGGCATATACTTTGTAATATATATTCGGTGATGACAATGGGACAATCGCAGATGTCCATAAAATACGTAGAAGTGAATCTTAGATGTCTTCTTTATTCATCTTAATTTAAAAATTGCAATGTCAAGTAGAAGAACATGAATCTTTGAGAACAGCAATTAGCAAAGACAGGCAGCCTCGGAAAGTTACGTCCGTCTACACAGCGCCCCGGGTAGCTGCGTCAGGCTCAGTATATGGGAAACGCACGCTCGCGCATCAACAGTCGTTTCTTTTTCATCCTTCGGTTCTGAAACCAAATTTTAACTTGTTGGTCACTCAAGTCCAGCCTTTCGGAAAGTTCTTTTCTTTTCTGTCTGTTTATGAATTCGTTCATTAGAAACTCATTCTCCAGTTCTGCAATCTGCTGCTTGGCGTACGGCTTCCGTTTCTTTTTGGTCCTCACTTGCGAAGAACACCACACAGCACCTGAAAAAAGAGAAAACAAAATAATTAAATAACCATATCTTTCCACGCAAGCATTATATCATGCTCGCTCCATTTTATACCTCTCCAGGTTCCAGAAAGCCACAGTAGTGAGAATTCCAATGTGTTCAGACATAAATATGTGCATAAGTCAAATTTTACGATTATGAACATAACATGGAAGATGTAGAAGGCTGACGTCGCATACCATCAGTGAGGGATGCCCTAACACAGGGGCCACTCAAGTTTGGCTGCACTGTGACATTTGAGTTGACCGGTTCCTTGAAGCCTGCGTTATTTGCTTGATTGCTAGAATTCTGTTCCAGTTCTGCAGTGGAGGATTGTGACTGTCCTTCCATATTACAAAAGTTATATTTGGCAGCACACGCAGGGTTAGCAGTTCCGTGTTCACTGCCTGAAGTCGTTCCATGTCTGACTGATTCCCCTGGTTTATGATTGGCATCCTGAAGACTGAAGTACTTAGTAGCTTCTTCCAGTGGCCCCTTACTATGAGTGTTGGGATTGGTACTTAGAGAGACCGCTGAACTTGCCAGAAAGGGTTGACTGAAGCTACCGAACGTGCGGCTTTGTGGTGGAGATGAGCACGGACTTGGGGAAGCCCACGGGGTTGAGCACACCTCTCTTCTACCGTACGAAACATGAGGAAGTCCGGAGGACTGAACGCCACCGCTCCGTATACTGGGGAAATGAAAATCCGGTGAGGGAAAATTCAAGAGGGATCCAACAAAGCCAGAACTTAGAAAATTTCTGTCACACATTTCCAAGGAGATAAGGGGTACGATTCTTCCAAACCCTTTTAGCTCCCTTCAAGAATAAGAAGAAGGCAATTTCTGATTTGTTAACACTTCGTCACGTGACACGCGAAATGCGTTATCGAGCCCCTCTCTCTCACACCATAGGGTGGTGTCCTGGAGAACATCCTCTAGAGAAACCTCAACGTAAGCATATTCCAGAAAATCGTGTTACCGTCCTGCTGGTGCTTAAGCAGAAACTGTCGTCTAAGCAAATGGTACGGAAATAAGAATAGGAATTCTATACTGCTTAATTGATATGCCTAGTAACACTGAGATAAAACCAAAACCAAGAAATAACAGCAACAAAACAATAGCACTTGCGTCATTGTAATTATGACGATATTATTGTTTTAATTGCAATAATAAGAATCAAGAACTTCTACGTCGCGTTCATAATTGTGCTTGCATTTGCCTACCCATACAATACACTTCGCAAGTTTTGGGGGAATACTTCAACCACAGCCAATACGTGATTCTTTATATTTAATTATCTAATTCATCACATTCATAATTCAAATGTGAATTGATTACTAATCAAATACAATATTCTAGCTGATGTTTGGAGAGCATGTCGCTGAAATCGAATTTAAATAATAAATAAGTAAAAATCTTAGAAGAAACTTTTTTTTTTTTTACAAATAATGATTGGCGTATTTAATTTATTACACCAATCAGAATTTATATGTGTTTGGGAAAATTTTAATTTAAATATTGAAAACAGTTGTCTCTACTGTGTGTAACCCTATAATGTAACACATGTTGAATAAAAGACCACAAAACCACTGAAATGATTTGTGATGAAGTTCGAAATTAAATGCACATTAGAAAGTCAAAACATAATTAGATCACGTAATTTCACAAATTATTAATTTGTTTCTTACCACGTAGTGAAAAATAGTAAGATAGAACATGAAAACGAGATGTATACATTTTTTATTCAAACCAATGGAATGCAGTCCAAGGAATCCTTGGTAAAAATTATGCAAGTTTAATTTGATATGTGTCGTTCTCTTATAGCCTATAAAACAACATAAAACCCACACTTTCCATGAAACTTCCTAAGACGAGCTAATTTAAAACAAACTACACCTCTACGTACATATTGTGCTATTTTATAATAATAACCACATATAATATATAATAACAATCATCACAATCTATAACAAGAATAATAAAAATCAATAATAATAATCAATAGCTTTTACATTGTGCTCAAAATTATCCTCATATTTGCAAATACTAATACGCTGCACTTCGCAGATACTTTGTTAAAGTGGCCGACATAAATAATCATACGCAGTGACTTTAAATTATTAAATCACACATTATCACATCAGTAAAATACAGTTAAGAAGGTTGAAATACAGATCGATTTTAATTCATTAAATAAAAATAAGTTAAATATTCGTTGAAATTGCAAAATGGAAAGCTTACAAGAAACATGCTTTACTAATTATGGAATTATAGATTTGTACAAGCCATATATAGTTTGTATGTATGTGTATACACACACACACACACACATATATATATATATATATATATACACACACACATACACATAACCCATTCATACATTCATTCGAACGGCTACATGTGGGCTACTCAGGAGCGCGTTTTCCAAAAACATAGTAGCTAGTCACATAGTTGGACCCATGCAACTGAATGAATCCAGCTATGCAAGTTGCTAAAGGGAGCTTTTAGCAAACGCGTCCCAGATCGCAACATTTCACAACATTGTTCGTGTTTACTATAGGGTAAAACAAACAAACGAGGAGTTTTCTTAATAATCGTTCAAGCCAATGAAATATGTAGTCCTTGATACATTACGCAAGGCGATATTCTTAATCTATGCATCACAATATGAAATAAGCCTATAAAATACACAATTGACATTAAATTCAATTCCGTGCTTTCTAAAACCGATATGCGATATAAAACATTCAACAATTAGAACAACTGCAGCAAAGGCAATAGTCACAATGATATAACCAAGGAAATTCCATCACAGTTCCAAACGCTTTGTAAGTGTAAATTTAATATAATGTCGGCTTTCAATGCAGTGAATTTGTTAAAACTGTGTAACGTGCCCATATTCTTTAAAAGGACGGTGAAATGGTATATTGTAGATTGCACATCATTCGGCACTGCCCCATAAAAATAACATGCTTTATCAGAAATGTTTGTATTATAGAAAGTCCCGCCTGTTCTCTCTTACTGCATATGAACACTTCCTCATTTACAAAAAAAAAACAAAAAAATAGTCAAAGAAACGATTCTGTAAAGAGGTAACAGAATTGAACTGGTGCCAGTTTAGAGATGTAAGTATATAGGCCTAAGGCAACGGATGTGAAATACAGCAGACCGACTTCTGAACGGAGAAGCGCCGCACGTGCGGCCACACATATAAAATGGGCCATACTGGCCGGTGGCCTCAGCGGCGATGTGCTACGGCCATACTGCGCATGGCTGGATTCCTTCTGCCCGTTCCTACGCCGAAATACAGAGACAATGTAATCAATAAAATGTATTTAATTTTGCCGCATTAAATCCTCCACACAAAACATAGCGATTTGTTGCTTCTCCCAGATCCACGTGTGAAAGACACTGCTTCCGATTCATGCCGTTTTATATTTCATCCAGCAGATGGCGAAGCAGCCCCATGGATTGCAGACCCCTTGCTATGCATGAGCTTCGTTGCCGTCAAGGTCAAAGACTCTAATTTCATGTCAAGGTCAACGGTAAAAATCAAATTCAGAAAACACCCATTCATCTTAGAACCGCTTAATAGCGCAGCGGAGGTCAAACCAATCTTAATAATAATAATAATAATAATAATTATTATTATTATTATATTCTTAAAATACTCAGAGTACATTTCAATCACAATCATTTGTAATATTTATAATTTACAGTAACGTATAACTGTGCATAAGTATTTTAATATATATGAACTTGTTACATGACTTAAAATGTTTTTAAAATGTTTATAGTAACATTATACATATAAAGAAAAACTCGTTGAGAAAACAAAAAATTCAAAGCGCGATATTCATACTTTTTCATTCATACTTTTTAAAAGTAATTCAAGACGAAAGCTCAAAATCATTCCATGTAGTAAATTATTTACATGACAACACAAATACAACTACACAATAAGGCATAAATGCATGATAATTCGGTTCCTTTTGGATACAATTAGGCTCCATTTTCAATGAGAGGATATATAAAATATGTTTAGGCTTCCATCTAAAATGTTTACAGGATATTTGGTTAAACGAAACTATACACCGCGATTAGTCCCATATAGGCCTCTTCCAATTGTAATATTTATTTTAAAGTAAATATTAATAGCAATTTAATTAGATTTTAGAATAGACTGGTTAAAAATTTTAAACAAGGTCTTTCTTACCTTGGTAAGCCAAATACATTTTGATCGCTTTATTCGTAGCTGTGTCTAAATATTCCCACGACATTTTTCTGGATAAGCGGCCGTAAGTTACACGAATCTAAATGCTGCTAACCTAACAAGAAACTAGAATTTAATTTAATTTAAAAATGGACAACTAAAGGCAATTATGACGTAGTTTATTCAAAACTTGTACTGAAAACAAAATCAAATATAAATACATCTCACGCCGGCATCAGATTTCCCCATTGTCCTCTTAGTCGTAATAATACAATGTCTAAAACCATTTTACTTTATACAATTTAACCACGAGCACAAAGCTCAGAAATAAACATTAACCAAAAGTTTTAAAGGGAAGGATATATACATTCACTCGATTATCCGCGTTCACCCCGCGTTATTCCAAGCATTCACTGGATTTTAGCAGTAAGATTCCCGTTCTTAGACTTCTTAAGAAGCCTTTTCTCCTTGACTCTGCGATTCTGAAACCAAATGACGACTTGCCTCTCCGATAGTTTGGTTGAAAATGCAATCCGTTGCCTTTTATCTTTGGTAATAAACTTGCTAGTTGTATACTCTTTTTCAAGTTCCGCGAGCTGCAGCTTTGTGTAAGGTACTCGTTTCTTATTCCCACGCCGCGATACACTGCTGACATCTGGCTGGCTTAGAGCTGCTCGCCCTGCAAGCAAATAAAGGGAAAAATACAGAACGAAATTAAATAGCAAAGCAAGAATGGGGGAAACACGGTAAACATGGTACATTTAGATCCATCCATGTACTGCTTTAGGGCAGTATTTATGGAGGCTTGCTATATGTATTTATTTATCATTTATTAGGTACGCCTTAGAGTAAATTTCTTGCCAGTGTTTATGTGGACACTTAAGTTAATTCAGGAATTGCGATATGACGTTAACTACTTCACGAAAATTTGTTAACACGTTGTCCATAGTAGCTGACGATATTGAATCATACTTGCATGCGCGACAGCGATCTTCAGTTAATTATAATTATTAAGGTTTTATTTGGGCTATTGTTGTGGTGCAACATCAGCACTTTCCCTTAGATACACGCCCCGGGGTTTAGTAATCTAAAATCTAAACCACATCTAAAATGAAACGTTCGTGGAGCTTCTAAGCCATATGTCATAAATAACTGAATTACGTCCTCCAAGAATATGGCAAGAGAACATGCTTTACGTTGTTCTAACCCAATCTGTCATGTTTCCCGTCATAAGATATGTTGTTTGAAAAATGTATGCGCCAAAAATACCCTTTTTGTCCAAGTGTAATGTTTAAAATACTCTCAGATATACGGACAAAAACTGTTGTAACTAAATTACCGTGAAAGAATGGTAAAAACGTATATGCAACCTAGGAGCTGAAGAGGTTTATTTTCCTGACAACAACAACGACAACAACAACAATAATAATAAAATGTACTGTACCTGCAAGATAAGATTTCCACACATGCGGGTTCTGGGTCTGATTTTTTATTAAATGCATCGGTCTGCTACAGTTACTTGACCAATTCCACTGACTGCCAGCGTTAATATCGCGCCCAGAGGATCCAGAAGCCGGTACATCCACATATCCTGGAATCCGAGCGAAAGAACCTGTATAGTCTTGGAAAATACTGTATTCTTTCCTTACTCGTACTTCATTGGAGTGCGTCTGTCTTGCGATGGCGAAACGCGAAGTGTCCGTGACCGTTTCCTCTAAATGTCCATTGAAACTTTGTTTAATTATTTTCTGCTGGAGTCCAGTATTGTATTGAATTTTGAAACTGCATTGACTGTTTCCAAAACAACAACCGAAACCAGTTGGCGACGTGGCGGAGGCCGAAGAATAAGGTCCCAGTCCGCATAGGCTTGTAGGTTCTGGGTTGATGGGCGCAGAGCTCTCCGCTGTTGAATATGACCCTAACCCAAAAAAAGAACGGCCTGAATATGTCGGAAGGGACACACAGTAGTCTCTTCCCTGGACCAAAGGGATATCCAGTCCCAACTGCGCCATTTCCACCCTATGAACTTTATATGAGCATTATAATAGGCTGAACTTAGGAATAAATATGATCATGACTATTCTGTAAATTTATTAAAGCGAACCAAGGTTGAAGACATAACCTTCTGCTGTTTTTGTTCCATGTTTACTTTACCATTTACTCGGTTTACCGGTTGGTTAGTTGCGGTCACGTGATATGCAAATGCGATGAAATTTAGTAACACATTCCAATTCATCTTTTCGCCATGGAAAATCATTGTTTAGGCGTATGTCTAAAGCTTTTGGTGGTAAATATTGGGGAAATAAAATGGGAATGAATAATATATCTGAGATGTTTTAAGTACATCGTTCAATGCCATAATCGTTAGGACATGACAGTGAACTTGGAAAAACAAACAAACATCCTTTTATCTTTTTCAGGCAAATTGTGTCTTCTAATTTTTAAGCTACCCGGTATTACATGGCATGTGTTCCTATTTATGACAAATTACATTTAAATATGACAACTATACTGCCTTCACAAGAAATAAGGGTATTGCATGCGGAATCCAGTTTATTCAGTGGGACATACAGATTAAATTAGTCAGGCCTGCCGCGTTACGTTAAGAACAGAAAACTTGGCGTTCTGGTTGACTAACACATATGGCATAGTCATTTATTTATAACCAGCTGAATCGCTTTAGAAACGGAAACCGAAATAGTACAGCTAAGTATTCAATAATAACTGGACAGAACAACCGAACACTAATATGAATCACAGATACAACTCGCATGTTATTGTTGGAATAACAATGAGTTAAACGACACGATCACAAACAGACTTCTGCTTTTAAACCAGATCAAGATGTTCCAGAACATTATAGCTGAATGACGGTTTAATGCAATACTATATTAGAGCTGAATCATCAGGATATTTTGGACTTATATCACCTTACTGAGCAGCTTCAAATGAAAAGTGAAAATACTTAATGCCAGCATTCATTTATTTGGCCTACATCTCTCAAAAGCACAGTAACGAGGATTATATATGGAATAAATGATTGTAATAATAGAAAAAATTTCATATCTTTTATTGCACAGTTTATAAAACGTACTTGCTAAAATATAGATTTTGCATAGTTCCTTTAAATGAAAACACATACATCCACACATATACAGCAAAACTGAGACGTGAACGGAGAGACAAACGTATTTCGTTTATTTAAGAGAACATGATCGCATAGTTTTCAATCTTTAATTAAGCGTAGCACTTGCACCTGCGTAATTTTCAAAATGGTAAAGTCCTTATAACTTCATGTAAACACAACGGGGTAATTCCTGTTAAGGAAAATAACTGTACAAATGCACTTACTCGATTTGCTGCTAAAAGCTGCTTGTACTGTTGTTATGCGATTATGGAGGACAACACATTGAATTCTGGAAGTTTTGCACATTACACATCATTGAACAATTACGTTTTATTTCATATGAACTAGTAAAATTTATTTAACATGCTACCAAACTGGGATGGGTTTCCTGGAAGTTCGTTATCTATAGCACTTAAGATAGATCGTTAATTAGTGCGTATTTCTGGAATCCCTCGGTAACTAACCGCAAAGATAGTTTGGAGTCAGCGATTCGGGATTCCGTTGAATTTATCGCTACAGTGCTGTAACGTGTACATTAGAAAACAGTGGCATTTTGTTGCGCGTGATTTGAGAATTTAGATGACGCCATTCCCCCTCGAAATCTGGCGATGTATTTTGTACTCTTTTTATTCACAAAAGTTAATAATAAAAAGCTTGACCATATAAGCTTTCTGGAATTCTATTGGCTATTCTTAGAGAATAACGAAGAAGATAAGGAACGACGTAGGAAAAGAACGAACGAGGTCTACGTGCATTTCCCGAAACCCTTCGTTATTTCAGAAATAAACAAACGAACTTTAAATAGTACTTTGTTGGCTCCTCCCCCGCCGTAAGAAAAGCAGGGACTGACCATAACAGGAACATCGATCCCACCTATTTCAATGGTGAAATATGTTATATTATTGTTACATCTGGCATATGTAAATGTAAAAATAATATAAAAAAATCAATAAAACACGCTGAAGCAACCAAAAGAGACAAAAATAAATTAACCTATTTGTTGAAAATATAAAAATCTCAAAATGGGATGCTGCTTCCTTGTAAAAAAGAGCAAAGG
>JAODKM010000034.1:9573028-9588028 GCA_026780845.1 Petrocephalus sullivani
ACCTGACCTGACATACAGGGAGTTACGTTTATTGCGTTCCACATCGGCACAATGGACGCCTGTCAATGACGTAGCTGCGTAAATACGTATGTGAATCGCATAATTGGTTGGAACAGCTAGTCACCGGTCACTCACTGACTCACATTGAAAAATAGCACAGAATGAATAATTATGCTTGTATTTTATTTTCAATTCAGGTTGGATTTTTTTTCTTGTGCGCAACACAGATTTTCTGTGCGCAGAGACCGTGTCAGCAGTGCGCATTTGCGCGCGCGCGCAGCTTAGAGGGAACGTTGCTTCTTACTGTCATTCCAATTCAACATCTTACAAATTCCAATTCACTAATGGAAAGGGGCACTATTTATAAATTCTGAACTCCCTGATAGGCTACATAATGAGCTAACCAAACAAACTTGCTATGTGTTCAGTCACATCCTCTGAGTGAGGAACGTGAATGTCAGTTGATTGTCTGCATGCGGTTTTGCAAGTGACCATGATCCCCTTGGACCATCTCAGTAATTGATGATGTAGTCAACAGCAGAGATGGGCAGCATGATTTGATTTGCAAAGAGCTGGCACATCTAGTCACCAGACGCATAGGATGTCTTATTGACGCATTAGACAGCATTACCAGCACGGAGTTTGATAGGGGTCGCTTCGTAGGTTTGCATGAGGCCAGGTGGCCATATCGTGTAATCGGGCATGCAGAGCTCACAGCTGCCCGATGTTGGAATCAATGGGCACATGAGGGAACCCACACATGTTGCGAAGGTTCTGGTCACCCAAGAAAGACCCCACCATGGAAGGATCGTCGTATTGTGCACCAAGCATTACAGAACCCCAGCGCAGAGACGGCTGCGTACGGTGTCATGCCGTAACCAGGAGGCATGTACTGATGACGAGCGGCGTCATACCATGTTCAGCGATGAATCTCAGTTCTGCATTACCATGGATGACCATTCTGTGCGCGAATGGCGGTGCCGAGGGGGGAGGACCAATCCAAGTTATGGAGAGACTTACCGGCATTACTCCTGGCATCATGGCCTGGGGAGCCATAGGCTACGACTTTGGGTCATCTCTGCTAGTCCGCTACGTCAGTGACCTCCTTTGTCCGCATGTCTTACCCCTCCTGAGACAGCACCCTGGTACAGTCTTTCCACAAGGCAATGCCTATCCACACATGGCATGTGTATCTACAGACTGCCTGCGTTATGTTAAGGTCCTTCTGTGGCCAGCCAGGTCCCCCGATCTTTCCCCAATCGACCATGTATGGGATCAGCCCAGACATCAACTCCGAACCCAGTACCAATCGGCAGAATCTCGAGGGCCAGTTACAGCAGCTGTAGGCCGACTTGTCACAGGTGAGGACATAACGGCTGTACTTCTCCCTCCCGCACCATATCGCCACATGTATCCAGGCCTGGGGGGGTGCCACACCCTACTGACATGGGACCAGCAGTGTGCCCATACTGCCAACTCTGTTGTCTTGTTGACCTGATATTAGTAACACATTGCAATACACCATGTGTAGACTCATTTCATTTCCACCACTCCGACTGGGTGCTTAACTGTTTTTTGTCCCTGAGTATATTTAAAATCCATATTTAATTACTTTTAAGTATTTTGCAATTTGTATTTTGCTGGTCGGTAAAAATCAGATGTCATTTGTAACAAAATATTTTGAGTGATTGTATGTTTGTATTTAAAATGCTTAAAATATGTCTCTTTGGTTTCCCCCATGGTCCAAAAATATACCAAGGCCAATTGGAGTTACCAAATTGCCCAAAAGCATCTTGCCGCAGAGCAGCGGGCGAGGTGTGCTAAAAGGAAACTGCACTCTTGGCCCAGACGTAACACCACTGAAGGGAAACGCCGTAGGCTGGATTATAAAAGATAGTTCCCAAAGTTGCACTAATGTCATAACTAGCACTACCATGGAGGTCATGTGATTTCGAGCCTCTTAGTGGAGCTATATTCTCCATTATGTAATATGATATCATCCTCGTGGAGTTAATAATAACAATAATATGCAATCCTTCACTATAAAAATACAGTATTATAATTAATTACTAGTAATAATTATACTTATACATAATTATAATTATGGATAATTATTTATATACTTATAAATAATTATAATTATACATATTATACTATATTATAATATATACTATTATACTATACTATAATAATAATGTTGGGTTACGCTTTACTTAAGGGGGGAGGACTCCTGTGTCAAGTTCCCTATATCTGCATTTATGACAGCCATAAAAGTTGGATCAAACCTTTATAAATGCTTATGACAACTTATGTTGGCTTGAGAGGCTTATGTTGGTGTCATATAGCTGTCATAGAGCACCCTGAAGTAAAGTGTTACCTAATATCCTATATCCTACAATGCACCTCCGTTCCATGCAGCATAACGTCATGTCCGGCCCGGAAGTGGAGGTCCTCCAACAAAATCGGTTTCGTGATCAAAATAATTTTGTGGGCGAAACACACTTTGGATTAACGATTTGTGACCAAAGTAGTTTGTAATCATGTTTGTTACGAGTGCTCCAACTGAGGAAGGCTTTCTTGAAAGCTTCATAACTAAAGTAGTTTGTAATCTTGCTCATAGATTTAGGAGTGCTTCAACTCACTAGTTATTTTCTATGTTGTTCGTTATTTTAATTTTTTCCTGCTCTCCTGTCACAGAGACATAGAGTTCGGCCAAAATAATTAATAAAAAAAATTTTAAACAGCAGAATAATGCTGATGATAAAGTAATAGGTCAATATTGCAATATAAAACTTTAATGTAGACTGTAAATTAGCTCAGAAAGTGTTTGTTGCTATAACACCTGTATGCAATTTGAGTACATAACAGAGTTGTGCACCATTCAGAATAACCTTGAAAATAAAATTCAGTTCATAAAATTGCAGAATTGCAATTTAACTTTGAATATAAGGAAGTAGAATTAAAATGGAATGGATTTCACATAAATTCATATACATTGTGTAAGTGCAGCTATAGCAATACAGCTTAATATTCCAATATGAATTACACTGCATGTTAACATAAACAGCATACACTGAATGAATACACTAAATGTAGCCTATAAATTAGAGCCAAAAAGTAGCTTTAACACGTATTCAATTTGAGAACATAGTTTATCAAACTGGCTATGTATTCTGTCACACCCTTTAATGTGGGAAGGTGAACCACTCCTTATTCCCAGCAATGACAGCTACATCTTTCTTGAAAATTTTGCAACTTAACTGCGCTTACAGACAGCGCTGCCAAGGAAGCTAAGTTGCTGGACCAAATGCTGTTTTGTGGGCAAACACAAAGACCCACCGTGCAGCTTCCGACAGCGTGCAGTTTCCAGATTTGTGCATGCAGTGACTATTGCGCCATGCGGACGACTACATACAATTTGCCTTGCATGACGATAAATTGGTTTTCATTCCATTGAAGGCATACATGGCATTGAAGGTGCAGCAGATGGAACACTCATCCCTAAAACATGATGCTGGTACAACTACAGAGTGTGTCAGAAATGGAGCAGGGAGGAGGATGCACTGAAGACGCAGGTTGGGGTGAAGTGGGTGGAAACTCATTTGACCACACATCCACCCATCCAGAGAGCCCCTCAATTGCAGTTGGCCTTAGTATGACCGTGACCTGCTAAAGTACCGTAAAGTACTTTAGTTTGTATTGCATTCTGGGTAATTTTGGTTGAGCTGGAATATTTAAAAGTATTATAGCGCTGGGCAGACCGAGGGAGGGACAGCGGGGAAGAGATGAGGCAAAGTTGCTCTTTAATAATAGCTCTTAAAAGGACCGCACACAAGCAACAACTCCAGACAAACATGGCAGAGAAACCCGGGGAGGTCTCCCAAAGGGCAGTACCACATCGTGGGTACTTATACAACCACTACAGACATGTCAGAATTACATACAACACAGATAATCAAGGCACAACTAGCAGCACAACAAGTGTTTACACTAAAACATAAACAGGGACTATTTGCAAGACATACACAGGGATTAATACACTGCCCCCTCTCAAAGGTCGACCGTCCCGGTGACCACCACACCCAGTCCCCACCTCAACTTTGAGAAAAGTCCCGCAGGTCTGGTGTCAGCTGCCAGTATGTCTCCAATAATGGGGGGAGCTATCCGCTCGCAAGCACTGGTGAAGCTGAGAAGACCAGGAGGCTGGTGGACATTGCAGGTCCCCCCGGCCAAAGAAACCATACCCTTCCACGGCTAAGAGGGGACCTGGTGCCCCTCCTGCTTCCGGGACCGGGTGGCCTCATGCAGCCACTCCCAGCAGACCATCTTCCCCTGCAGCTCATGGCACTCCTCAGCCAGCTGGGCCTCCAGAGCGCAGTACCCGTCCTCATGGGCATGCCTTCGCCTTCAGCCCACTTCCAGCAGGCATTCTCATCACGTGTCGTCTTTGCCAGTCGGTCGCCCTCCTCCTCCAGCTGATAGCACTTCTCGGCCACCAACGGACGGCCACCTGCTTCCTCCCAGCCGGGCAAGCGCCATTTCTTCAGATCTGCTGCACCATCGCCCCCTTCAGGTCTGTCAGCGGCAGCCTCCATTGACATCCCACTTCTGACACCATTGTAGCAGTGGCCAGACGGAGGCATTGCGGCTGGAGAAGAGACGAGGTGAGACAATTTCACAAAAAGTTGCCCGTGTGCATGCTGGATTATGCACTACAGTGTATTTTAGGCTTGCTGTAACGTTTCTGTAACCTTGATGAAATGTCCCAAGACAGGGTTCCAATAAGAAAAGTGAATTTACTACACCCCCCCAAAAATCTTCCTGGTCAACTCTGTTACCGAGAGCTGGAGCCGGGCCTGGTCAGTACTAAAGATACTGGGACACTTGTTTTTGTTGTTGTTGTTGTTTAACCTGAGGTTAAATACATTTCTTAGATGTCAAATGTTGTCAAAATATGTTGGAGAAAATGGACACTATCACATGTGACTGAAAAATGCTGTTGCACTGCCCACTGGGCTGAAAATGTTCATAAATGTTTAATGTTATCAAAACACAGTAACATAATTTTAAGGAAACATTATTGATTACCGTTATTAATGAAAACTAAATTAAAATGTATTACAATATATAAAAAAAAGTTTTTTTTTAAGTTGAAAAGTATTGATTGAATAAAACTATTTTTATTTAGAATATTGTTTGGATTGCCTTTTGATTTGTAATGTAATTCTGAAGTATAGTAATATTACAATATTACTAACTGGACATTATTGTATAATTATAATATTACATAATAAAGTGATGCCAATAATTATTATTAAGAATTACTAGAATTAGCAGAAATAAATCAATATTAATATAACTGGAGACATTATAGTACAATACAATATAATAAATTACAGTAGAAATATACCAAATCACAAAATACTGTAAAATAGTTTTGTACTAATACAGTATTGTTCTATATACTGCAAATTGCATTACAGTACAATTACAGTAGTTTATCGTAATTCAAAATACAGCAACTTGCTGGCGACTGTGCTGCTAGTTATTTACTGTAAATATACAAGACAAACCATTCAGGCTGTACATCATGATTTGAGCCCATTTATAGATTTTGAAGTAACAAGTTAATGTAATTTGGTGTCGACACACACACACACACACACTCACACACACAAAGGGAATAACTCTGGATGGAGCACGAACCCATTGCAGGACATACCAACAAAGGATAATGATGGGGTTCAGGAAACACTCACAAAACTCACTAATCATTTTTGGGAAATGTAGCCCTGATCAAGATCAAAGCGCAGACCACTACTCAGTCATGGAGTTAATTAGAAATTCATCTTGTCATCCCATAACACCAAGACTGGCAAACCCACCTTTAAAGAATCATAAATTCCTATGGCTTATATGCTGAATTACTCTCCAGCATCTGTCAGCAGCATCACAAAAGATTTGTCAACCTAGAAGTACCACTAAACAGGCCCAACCTGCAATACTGAAATACTATCACTAGATGGCCCTATTGGTATATATTCAGTATAAAAACTATTTACAGCGCGCACCCTATTGGGACAAACGATCTGTAAAAAATGACCCTGATATAAGACACCCAAAAGACAAAGAGAACGTACCTGTTCAGCTAAGTGCAACACGATTTACCTCAAGTTTAATTCAACATAGGAGCAAATTAAAAATAAGAAATTATATTGCAGTTGTTTGTCTTCTCTACTTAAGGTTTTTGTCGCTATATTTCCATTACTAATTTAGGAAAATAGACATTTTATTATTTACATTTTCCTTCATATATCCACAATAATTTTTGTGGTGGGTTATTAAATTAATAGTTTAACACGGAGATTAAAGAGGTTTTACTTATTTTCTAAATTGTCCTTTGTGTGCTAAGTATAACTATAATTAATGTTTTTCAGTTACTTTTCAATAACGAATGGTGAGTAATGACTAAAATATAAATATCACTGTTTCACACTTTCCAAAAAAAACCCCTAATATTTAAAAAACTAACTCTGCGGCAATTTACTTTTGAATTTTAATTATATTTTAACAAGTTCTTATACTTGATAAACACTTTCAAGCATTATTCTTCCCATTCAGCCATCAAGAGCTAGATTATCAGATTTTCAGGCTCAAAACATTGTAAAACATCCATCTGTCCATCCGTCCATCCACCCATCCATCTTCCACCCATCCATCTTTCAAGCCCTGTAAAATGTTGATAGTTTACTTCATTGCTATATGAATATACAAGAATATTTCCTAGAGTTGTCAGTTATTTGACCAAGCAAAATATCAGAGTTAAATAACTAGAGTTATTAGAACTTTATTTCTAACATCAATAGTGTGTGTATATATGTTTGTGTGTGTATATATATAGATAAACAAGCATATGAATGATGTTGGTCTACTAAAGGTTGATTGCAATTACAATTTCAGTTAATTAACTGCTTTCTGAGCTACAGGGCTGTAGGTGTCGCTCACATTTCCAAGGCTTGGGTTCAAATTTGCTCTCTCCGTTGGATTATGGGAAATCTCTAAATTGCCACCGTCATTGATTGCATGCATGTGCTCAGCGATGGGCTGGCATCCCACCCAGCATATACCCCAATTTTGTGGTCTATGCAGCTGCAGTGCTTCCTGGTTCAGGAGAAAGCGTACTGAAATAATATTAAAATATTAATATTATTTCTAAATATGACAGTTGTGACGGCATTACATTATTAATTTTATTTTAGTCATATAACAACAATAATATTAACCATTTTAACAATAATATTAACCATTTTAGCATTGTCGGCATCATAATAACTAGGATACTTGTATGATGCTTCTTGTAACTATTAGCTGTAAGGCTACAATTCATCTAGTAAAATCGGCTCTATCTGTAATTACGTTTGTTTTGCAATCACACTAAAAACACTTATAAATTCCGGTCCCATTACGGTTCGCATGGAGTATAGGTACCTCTGTGGGATTATTGAGTGTATAATCAAGCTCCGATGCGCTTTTTTTACATGTTTTTCATCTGGAAAAGAAAGCTCTCAAATTCATTATTTTTAGCCATTAATTTGTCTGTGTTTTATTTGCTTTCCTCACATTTTTTTCTATGTGTAGGCCTATATACGCATTGAATGATAAATCGCATCAGCATCGTCATCCCGATATGCGCACGCGTGATAGTCATATCGCATTTTTCGGCATTGCTTTATGTCTGTTGACAACTCGGAACAACACCAACTTACTTAACACACTCTAATGTTGCATAAGTTGTAGTTGGCAGTAGTTTATTTCTGGTAATTTCATCTCCTTTTGATGTGGTATTGCGATGTTATATTCGTGCAGCCCTAGATAGATATGTAATGAATATTACCATATAACACAAACAAAGTGGGCAAACAACATCCTCTCCAATCATAACATACTCGTGAAGAGAGAAGTCCATTAAAAGTACTCTTACAAATACATTTTCAAATCACTTGATATTATAAATGTTTGTACAGCAAGATTATTTAATATTTTCACCTTACTTACATGGTGACTACCTGGCTTCGACTGAATTTTCCGGCATCGATGACATAGTCACCAATAATTAAGGTTCTACCTACAGCCCGAGAGGTGTAGTTCGAACTACACAACTTAATGACTACGTTCGTTCGAATTATGGTTTCGGGAAACACCTGTGTCCCAACTGCATATTTCGAAACATGCAACTTGCTAACGTAGTTAGCAACTATGCTTTTAGGAAACGCACCCCGGGTCCTTGGAGGCCCCCAGACAGCCCACGTTTTTGCTCCCTCTCAGCTCCTGGCAAGTAACTCAAGCACTTCTGTGGATGAGATGAGAAAATGTCCGGTGCTAACTGCGCATTTCCGTAAAACACGAGGAAATCGGGATCCTAATAAGACAAACTGGTAAGGAGCTGGGAGGGACCAAAAATTGTCTGGTGGGGTGGGAACAAAAACGTGGATTGCTATGGGTCCCCGAGGATCGGGTTCAGAAACACCGCTCTATTCTGCTTCTGATAGCTTCTAGAAAAACTGGACCAGAAAACTCCATTAGTAAATGGATGGATGGATGGTCACGAATATTATGGCTTACAATTTTACTTTTTAAAAACACCTGGACAATAGATCAGTAATTATAATGCAGCTTGAAATTAACCGTGTATTTTAGCAGTTTTCTTTATCTTCATTCTCAAGGATTGGAAATTAACGAATTGCACTTTTGACTTTGTAATACGTTTCACAGATATTCCTTAAACATGGTTATAGCATACATGCAATATTATGTGATCCCTTTAAATATATTGAAGATTAAAGATGGGTTATATTAACTGATTATTTAATTATTTACTGTTACAACCTGGGCTTCCAATGCTGTATCTAGTGTAATACTCAGCAATCAAATATAAACCCAAAAAAACTTTTTTAGTATTTAACTGTATTGGTAAACTTCATACCAGCGTAAATATACTTTCAGTGGTAATTCAATAAGTAAGTGAAGCACTTCTGTGGATCAGATGAGGAAAATGTCCGGTGCTAATTGCGCATTTCCGTAAAACATGAACAAATCGGGGTCTTAATGAGGTAAACTGTACCTCGTATATATTCGTTAATTAGTAAAATCTGTTGGGGGCGCCAGAGGACGCGCAAGGGGTGTTTCCCTTACCTGCGAAACATCCTCTTCTTCAGTGGACCGACTCTCATTCTCCGTACAGCCACCTCGCCAACATAAAGCTTCCTCTTTCACACGCGTGCAGACTGAAAACAAAATGCTCCTTCAAGAATTTCCTCTATTACAATACCGGCATCGCTATCTTCCCTGTTTTTGTTTCGTAAATCAGTCGCAAGAGATGTTTATCACAGCGATAAGAATAAATGTTTTTTCACCGGGTGCACCGAGCAATAATACACGACCAAAAAAAATAATAAAAAGAGAGCGAGTGAGGTAGTTGCAAATTTACAAATATTTAAACTATAAATAAAAGTAGGCCATTGCGGATCAGTAAGTACATCGTGCTAAAAATAAAGAATTTGGATTATTTTTACCAACAAAACAATCTGCTTTTATTCAGGCTTATGCAGTTAATTAGAGGAGTTTAAGTTAAGTTTGTTAAATTACAAATAATACAAGAGATATCTTTATTCTTATGTTCTTTATTCCATATAACCCAAGATTTGGCTAACATCCTGAATTATTACTGTAGCTATGACTACTAGCAATATTAACACTGGTAATGAAAATGAAAAAAAAAATACTTTACTCGTTCTACTTATAAAATAAATAGATAAAAATCATTCAAAGCTGTTATATGTATTTCTTTATGGTATGGCATTTCTACACGAACAGCATGTGCGTAAACATGACTCTTCTTATGAAAAGTAGTAACTGGAGTAAAAATATTTTCTCAACCCAATATTAAATGCAGAAGTTAACTAGCCGCATACTAAACTAGAACAGTAGAATTGTGAATACGCTGTCCAAAATCAATTATGAGTATTGAATTTGAAAAAAGAGTATAGTATAGAAAAACGGAGATAAGCATAAAAATCATACTATATAAAACCGATTTTGCAAACCATATAGTGTTTTTGTTATAGGTTATACGCACATGCTTGAAGAGAAAGAGGATTTTCCTATTCTATTGTTTATCAATTGGGGTAAAAATATCGTATGTAAATGTTTACGATTGCATCTACAAGAGTATAAAGGCTCAATTATAAAGGCTGCAGATGATGACAAATCCTAAAACATCCCGGTAAAATTATTTATAGATGAAGATAAACCTGAGGTTGAAAATAGAAGGGAGGAACAACGGAGAATCAAAACATAATGATATTCCTAAACGAGGAGGGAAATGTTACAGCGCTCATTTTATTAATCAGATTGTCAATTTCACCCCAGAGGCCAACCCAAGAGCAGTCTACGGCAGCCTCTGATCAACGAAGGGACACCGCCTCGCGTCTTCAGTCCTCATCTCTCCCTCTACTTGGATGTATTCGTTTGACCGCAGGCCGCCTCCATCAGACACTGACAGCCCTCCCGTATTTATTTGCTTATAAAACTCTTATAAGAAATGATTATTCGAACGGCGTCACTCGCACCTTAATGACCACTTTTTGATGAATGACATTTCGGACTAGAGAGGATGCACGGGTCATTTTGAGCAGTCATTCGTTGATGCAGCGGCGTTCTTCTGTTTTTGCGTCCCGCACATAAAAGGTGAAATATTATTTAGCCAGTTGCAGAGCTGAATGCGAACTGAGCCCCCGCCGCAAGTCATTGGAGCGCCGTTCCCGGAACTTCTGGTCTGTTTTATAAAGCTTGGTCATGGAGAGGATCAGAAAGGACATGATTCTGATGGAGCGGGGACTACACAGCCCCGGTACTGGGAAAAGGCTTTCCAGTGTGTCCGATTCGACTGGAAATGCGGTGCTCGAGGCCCTCGAAAACCAGCACGGTGGTCGCCTCAGCCCGAGACTAACTTCCACATCTCTGCACGGTAACGCCGGGGATATTCCGACCAAAGGCAAGTTTGAAATAGATAGTTTGTTCAGCCCTCATCACCACAACAGCGACAATGCATCCTCGGTAGAGATTACATCTTCGGAAAACAGGAAGAAAATCATCTTATATCCAGAAGTTTCTCAAGACTCAGACATGAATAGCGATGTGGAAGTGGGGTGCCCGGCGCATCGCTCTCCTAATTCCGTGAGTGCTAGCCAGCACAAGGAGAACAATAAAGGTATAGCACAAAAAATGTAACGCTGTCGTTTTCACATTTGAAACGAATGAACGTTATATTGATGTCTAGTAAAATGGAGAAATCCCCATAATCTGTACGTAAACTGCGTTCGGATTTTTTGTAATTCTGCTATTTTTTTCCGAAAAATTAAGTCATATTTAGTATAGCTTGAATAATAAGAAAATTGATGTGCTATTTATTTATACGTACATTTAACTTGTTTAAAAAAAACATAAAGTAAAACATATTGAACTCCAGTGACATTCGTTTAAGTTATTTATTCCATTTGTTCAAATGCCAGAAAGTAGGACATAAGGTATATTAGACCAAATGCCAGTTATTAGTAACCTAACTGTAATGCCTTCTCTCGATATTTATTTTCTATTTTTGCTTCTTCTCAGGTTTTTCCGATAGTAATTCAGGAACTTCGACCACAAGCGCAACATCCCTGTCTAGTATAAACAGCAATGGGAATTCGATAGGCAGCTCGAACAGCTCGAATGCGGACCAGGTGAGAAGGTACCGGACAGCATTTACAAGGGAGCAGATAGGGAGACTAGAAAAGGAATTTTACAGAGAGAATTACGTCTCAAGACCAAGAAGGTGTGAACTAGCGGCCGCTTTAAATCTGCCAGAAACAACTATAAAGGTAGGTTTCTCTTTTCTCCAAATACCGGCACGTTGTGTAGCCATTCTTAGCTCCAAATACGTGCATACGTTGCGCACACACACATACACACACTCACAAACAAGTACAAACACACATATATATTCAAGCAAAACAAACAAAATACATTTTCTTATTCAGGCAGATTATTCGTTCAAATCGTTTTAAATTGTACGTAGCAAAATGGAAATATATTTTTTTAATTCTGTCAGGTTTGCTCTATATAAACTCAACAGAACAGGAAAACGCAGAAATATTACATTTCCAAATATAATTATATTTCAGAAGACAATCTTAATCCCCACGGTGAAGCGCTTTGGAAATATAGTATATAATATTTTTATATTTGTGTTCATAATTTAATATATATATATATATATATATATACACACACACACATACATGTGTGTATATCTATCTATCTATCTATCTATATTACAAATGTAATATAAATCAGTAATATTTCCGATACATGTATATAGTTATTATGTAGGCCTATATATAATTATATGTAAGCGAAAATGTCAAATTGAATCAGCGAGCATATAATTTTTTGCATGTACACTTATAGACTTATTTTGAATATCATGATTTCACATAAACCATCCGACCAAATTATTGGCTGTTTACTAGTTTATTTTACTGTTATGAAACAACATTGTTCGGATTTTCCTAACGGGAGCGTTGTGCGTTATCTGTTTGCGTTTATAAGAAAATCCTAAACTGTGAGATACAACATAATTTCGAGTTCTTTCCGGAGGTCGTGATTTAAAAAAATCGCAGAACTAATATTCCATATGCGTCCACCCACCCACACACACACAGACACACAGACACACACAATGTAATAATGAATAATATAGTGGCGTGCATTTGTGCAGCATTTATACTGTGTTAATCACGCTTCACTTTCTTTATCTCAAGGTATGGTTCCAGAACAGGAGGATGAAAGATAAAAGGCAGCGCCTGGCAATGTCTTGGCCTCACCCAGCAGACCCGAGCTTTTACACCTACATGATGACGCACGCCGCTGCCACCGGAAGTCTGCCATACCCTTTCCATTCCCACATGCCTCTGCACTATTACCCGCATGTAGGTGTCACGGCGGCAGCCGCTGCGGCGGCCGCCACCGGCGCGGCAGCGTCACCTTTTGCGACTTCCATCCGTCCTCTTGACACTTTCCGCGCGCTCTCGCATCCGTACTCACGCCCCGAGCTGCTCTGCAGCTTCAGACACCCGGGACTCTACCAGTCACCTGCGGGCCTCAACAGCTCGGCCGCGGCAGCAGCAGCGGCTGCGGCCGCCGCCGCGGCCAGTGCGCCATCGGGCGCCGGCCCGTGCTCCTGCCTCAGCTGCCACAGTAGCCAGGCGGCCAGCGCTCTGGGTTCAAGGAGTGCAAGTACAGACTTCACCTGTACAGCGGCAGGGCAAAGGTCCGAGAGTGGATTTTTGCCTTACTCTGCGGCCGTGTTGAGCAAGACTGCCGTCCCCTCGCCGGATCAGAGAGAGGAGGCATCGCTGAACAGATAACTAATAAATGGAATCTAAAACACCATGACCGTCAAGTAGCTATAGTATGTTACCATATTTGTTGGTATGTTACTTTATATATTGTTCTAATAATTTGAAATAGCCTTTTGTCTATTTCAGAATGTTTTCAGCGACTTTACTGTAAGTACATTTCAGAAATAGTACGTCAGTATATACTACAAAACCACTCTCAAAGAATCTTTAATTTACTGTTATGTAAGCTGTGATCGCTTCGAAAATAAAATTAAATTTGCCCTGGGCAGATATATAACAAATTAAGTGCAGACTACTAACTTTAGTATATTTAATTCTAAAATGAAGGCAGAAGAGATTTTATTCATGGAAAGGTTTGCTTGCTTGTTTATTTATTTCTTTATTATTTATTTTATTTATATATCTATTTATTTGTCTGTTCTCCATCACCTAGTAAGGTTTTTTTGTATATTTCGTACTAAAGTTAATAGTAATACACGTTGATGAATAACCAAATTTTGTGAAATTTGGTATCCCGTTTTCATGTGTCGTTCCTAAACCAGTGTATAGCAGGAGTGAGATTCACAATGGGTTAATCAGGTTTTCATTAATGAAACAACCATGGGCAATTAATTATATCTTCCATAATGATGCAACCTTTCTTATCGTACTTCCGAAACTTTGAGCTTGGAAAATCAAATTCACTGCATCCACCGTGTCAGGTTTGATGTGAAGATTATGACGAAAATTGCCAATCATGTACCTGGATGGACCTGCTTTGATTATGGAACTGGAGGAGAGTTCCCCGCTCAGAGACCTACAAATCCACCATCATATACTAACAACCCACCGAGGGAAGTCATTAGACACATAAGAGACTTGGTATATAAAACACTGCTCTTGGTGCATAGATTGTATAGTATTAAATGTGGTATTCGTTACCTGAGTTGCTTTTTTTTAATAACCCTCGTGCACATAGTTCTATTTCGAATTTTTATTCTGGTGACTTGGATGTCCAAGGCAGACCCCTTTACCCGTTGCGCTGATGCTCCACCGATACGAGCAACCTCATTAAATCAAACTTGATATTTCCATAATAGTCCCAACAGAGGCACTTCATTCTGCCTATAATGGGATTATCCGAACCAGCTGAAACTGCACATAAATGACCCGCGTATTTTTATCCGCTGCCATGCAGCGTTGCGACACTTACACTTAATTCCATAAAGGCCTTTTGTTTAATATATATTGACCGCAAATCGAATTTGGGTGGAATATTTTTTTCCACATAGTTCACATTTAACAAGGTGAAAATAAATGACCGTGTAGCGAAATGTCCTGTAACAATGAAGTGGCAACGATAAGATCTCAAAATTTCGGCGACCGATTGAATGTTAGATTATTTTGCGTCCTGGAACTACAAAAAGGCACTATTTAATGAGCGGCTTATTGTATTATGCTTTTTAAGCACTAATATTATCGGGTGTATTATTGTAATTAGTGGGTGTATCTTATTTTTAAATAAATCAAATGAATTACAAATAGTGTAAATATCGCAATT
>JAODKM010000034.1:9593028-9597277 GCA_026780845.1 Petrocephalus sullivani
CACTTCAATGTTCAATGCTTGACAACACAGTTAAAAATGTAATACAAACCGCAAAGCATAGAACAACTGTACCTCTACAAGTGCTATTTAATTTAAACGTTGGTGTTGCTATAAGTCATTTTCACTGACGCAGCAAAAGAAGCTTCTGCGAAAAGTAACTTGTCATTTACTCAGTCCCGTAGGTCCACATTTCACGTTTAATACTTGAAGCAAATATCTATAAACAATATTTCAGCATTTCTTCTGTAAACGTAACACATCGGATCTCAGTGACAGACTATTTGAAAATAAATACAGTCTACAGCGAAATATGTAGTAATATTTCAGGCAGTCATCTAGTGGCGGGCATCAGACTACTATAGCCACAAAGCAAATTGCAACCATAAGGGAATGCGTTGCAGCTTAATAATATACATGACGTTACACTGTAAGTAGATAGGCTTTCGCAAGTGATGTCCCTGTATCTTACAGTCGAGAGGCATAGCAGTCAAGATATGTCATGTCTTGGGTGAAGTGGCGATTCTACGGTAGTTTCAATAGTCTCCCCAATTATATTTAAATATTATATTACGCAAACTAAACACTGAAAAGTTACCGTCTAATAAAACTGGAAATTTGAAATGCAAACTGATCAGCACATAGCGAAACCTTACAACTAACAAACAAGATAAACAAGAATTAACAGCGATGTCATTCGCAGCAAACATTCTGCTCGAATTAAATTTGCCTCTCCCAAGTTATAGCCTACTTAAACCGAACTGTAATTGCTGCGTTCAGTTACTGGGCCAAGTATCTGCGGAAGTAACTCATGCGATTTATTCTATATATGCACGACAACTGCATGAGCGTAAACACCACGTTTATAGCCCTTAAAGGCATGATGGAGCTTGCTGAATACTGAAATATAGATATCCGAAAAGCCTCCCAAAACTCGCGCACCGCCCGGCCCCTTCTCCCCCCGTCTCTGTTCCCTCAAATACAGACCCCTGTCACGTGACGAGGTCGCCTGCCGCGGAGGATCACGGGACGGGTCGCGTTACGTCATATATCGCTGTGAGGTGGCCGACGGTAACGTTTCGAATCGGCTTTTGCGGCCGAGCTGACAGGTAACCCGCGGATCGGGGCGCGGAATACGCCGCGAAGAGCCGCCGCCCAGTCCGCAGTGAAGGGCCGTTGTGTTCCTTGTTAGGAGGACCTGCTGAGTATTTTTAGCAAGTTAGGCCTGGTTTAATGCTTAAAATTGGCCTCGCGATTCCGTGTCGTGTTGCCCCTGAATTGCCTTTGCTGGTTATTTTAGAGCGAACGCTTTTATTAGCCGCGGATGCTAACTGCTATGCGCTATGCTTATGTTAACTCGCGCGCACTTTCCCGGTAGCTGACCCCTTATTTCCCATGTCACAATCCTCCTGACTGTTTGCCGCACTGCAAAATGACTGTTTTAACCTGCAGTTTAAAGATGCTGATTAGCTTGCTGTGTGTTCATGATGACATTCAGACAACAGCACCTTGTTGGTGGCGATATTCGACTTTTACATGTGGAAGTGTGGGCAGCTGTTCCGCGATTGCCTGGTGTGTGAGGTGCACGCATAACACTGCTCCGTGGTAGTTTGGTCATTAGGTCGGGGCGTGAGCCATTGCAGGCTCTCCCATTGCTGGGCAGTGCGTGCAGCATGGTACATTTATTACGTGCAGTGCATCGATTCGGGTCCAGGCGTGCCATGCAGAGTTTTTGTTTTTATAAAGCATGCTTGACATAAACTCCCTGTGTTTGCTTGTCGACAGGTGGGAGGAAATTTGTGAATACTCAGAAGTGGAAACCGTATAGGGCATCTTACCGAGATGGGGTCCTTACTGTCCCGATGGAGGGTTTGTATGGGCGTTGTTTATATTTGGCTAGTGGTGCTAAGAATGTCATTTTTATGAAGCTTTTCTGCGTTAGTCCGTATGTTTTTCTGGCCAGATTCTCGGATTTCATATAAATCATGACACGCATGTTGCAAATATTTTGCTGAAAATTTCAACCTTCCACATTACTGAAACATTAATATTCCAGTCTCTATGGAGCATTCATGGTTAAATCAGGGTCCCGATGGTGTCTGTAAAAGCATGCATTCATAGGCCTCTTGGGCAGAGTTGGCTGGGGCTTAGGATATGTTTTGGTGGCCCATTAAAAAAAATAGTGGGTTCATTATTTTGGTGTGTTTGCTGAACAGGCAAATCCTTGGAGAGCCTTAGCTGCCTGCCCAGCTCACTACTACAACAACATGGAGTAAAGTTTCTGATGGGCTGCTACAATATTTGTTGGGTTTAGTCACCGGTTAATTTTGGCTGAAGCTAAAAAGGTGTATCCCACAGTGCAGTTTAGAATCCAGATTTGAGCTCTCCACGTTGCTTAGGATCATGTGAAATGCTGTAATTGGATTATTTGAAGTATTGTGGATCTCTTTGGTGTGTTGTGGCCTTTTAAAACTGGACTCAAAGTCCATAGTGTCTTCACTGTATGTAGTGGATTGTTATATTTTATTTTCCTCAGTTTCTATTCATTGTTTTGTAAAATTGAGGATGTTCCTGTCGGTCCAGCAGCTTCTGAGTATAACTGGGTTAACACCTGATTGAGTTTTTCTGTAAGTGGCCAGAACTCTATGGAATACATGTAAACATTAGTCGTGCTATTTGAAGCTCTAGTGGAATCTGCTAGTACTGGGTTTCATTAATTAGTGTAATTAAGTACAAGAAGGAGTATATAACATTTATATTTATATCTCTTACGAGGAATAGCTTTGTTGTTCTTGTACGGCATGTGCAATATTGTCTTACTAGTACTTGGTTGTAACACTGACAAAGTTTTCGTGTTCTAAAATGCTCCATGGATTTCAGGCTGGATATTTTGTAACAAAACTTCAGATTCTGCCCCCTTATTCCCATGCAGATTTTGAGATTATGCTGGACTTCTCGATCCTCTGTAGTTTTAGCTGGTTGTGTACTCTTTCTACTGCACTTGTTATACGTAAGGCTGAACATGGCCCCACTAACCCTGCATTACTGGAACTGCGATCTGACCACTTCGACCTATGCTGCTCCTATTACTATATCTATTAATAGTGCAACTGTTGCTTATTGTATATAGTATACTTTTTCCCCCTGGGGTTTCATTTGGATGGTGGTAGAGGTCATTCTACACCAACAGTTGTGCAGTGCTCCCCCCAACCAGCTCCATATCTGTAGGGTTTATTTCAGTTTGAATGCTGTAACTGAGATCTGTTCTGTCCTCTCCCAAACAGGCCAAGCCTTCTACAGTAGACATTTTGGAAAGCTTAGAAAAGGTAAAACTTTTGTTTGTAGTAGTGCAATCTTGTCTGCTTTTAGTCAAAGCCTCCCGGTGTGTTTCACCCCCACATAACTTTTGGCTCACGGTGTCAGCCATTTGTTCAGCTCGAACCTGAGAGTGACAGCCACACATGCTCACTGCCTTAATCCTTCCACTTCATTTACCCTGCTGGACATTGGTTCTGGGGCACCCTGCACTTGTCTTTGAGAAATTGTCACTCTCCCCTTTTCCAGTGCACAGCAGAGGTAAAGAAAGAGTATTTATCTTACCAATTTTGCTTCTCTCATGAAATCACTTGTAGGTCATACTTTTTACATGCAAATATATTTTATTCAATCCTTGTCAGAACTAATGGTAAATTTCCCCTGCAGTTAAATATTTTGGTTGTTGGGTGTGTCCAGTGGTACTCCAGGAGCAAAGTACCCCAAAAATGATTAAAAATCAATTTAGACTATTCTGCAGTTTTTATTGGATGAACTTGGATGATCTGTATCATTACACATAATAACACATAACACAAAATAAATTTCATTCAGCTCAAATGCTTGGTATCCTGCAGTATTTTGTTTCTCCAGAATCACGTTTAAGTATGGATGTAAAATGTCAGGCACCCCTGCAGGAAACTCAAAATGGGTGGTTTGTAAAATGTGCTGAAAATAGACTCTTCTGGTATGTCTGTATAAAGAAAATGGAGCCTTTTGTTTAATTTATGGCCAGTTTAGTAAGTAGCGTTTGGGGTGTGCAGCTCGGAACATTTCCCCTGGTACCCCAGTGTGGATGATGCAATACCTACAATGATCAGTCAGGTAAATGCTCAAACATTTTAGCAACGTTTTCTAAACTACATGTATTTGGACTGGGGGGGGTGGACTGGAGTACCTGGAGGAAACCCCATGAAAAGAACTTACAAACTCCACACAC
>JAODKM010000034.1:9597377-9613243 GCA_026780845.1 Petrocephalus sullivani
GTGTGAGGGCGGGGGGGGGGGGGAGGTCTAATTTTGGCGAAACATTCCCCCCAGCTTTATATATTTAATTGGGACAATGACCCTCACCTTTGTGCTGTTGATAGAATTTGGCCATTTTTTAGTAAAAAATAGGCTTTTGAAAAATTTTAATTGAAATGAAATGCTGTGATACCTTGTTTAAACACTATGGTTGTATTTAGAAGTCGACTGCTATGGGTTTTTCTATAGCCGATGCCAATATTTAGAAGTCAGGGTCAGCCGATGGCCGATATATACTGCCCATTTCTAAATTTATTTTTTGGCCGAAAATTGGACGTTTTCCCCCCTATTTGCATGGTAAGATATCACACTAATAATATAGGATACACAACATTTCTCAACATTTATTGAACACTGACTTAGACCATAAGTCTAAACTTAAATATAAATAGGGTGACCAGATAATCCATGTCATCCCGGACACTTTGAGCTACTTCAGGTTTTACAAACTACTTTAAACCTGAAAGACTCCTTTGCTTGTGTAATAGTTGGTTTCTTCTTGTGCTTTGTCTGGTTTGTTTTCTTGATTGAAAGACTCATCCAGCTTTTTCACCTTAACATTAGTGACACATGTATGTTTATAGGAGTCTGACCAATCAGCACACAGCAAGAATGCAGCGCTTAAGTGAAATCCAGGTCCTTCTAATTGAAATGGTAGTTTACAAATCCTGTCCTAGCTCAAATGCGGGATGACATGGATAATCTGGCCACCCTACATATAAAGAAACTTTATGCACTTAAATAAATACACAAAACTTCTCTGTCAATGATGGTTTTAATTAGGGGTGTGCAAAAATCGATTCATAAAAATCGTGATTCTATCTCTACCGATTTGAAATCGATTCATACAGGACACAAAATCGATTCATATTTTGTAACGGCGCGAGTTTAACTGGTTTTCTGGATAGGAGTTTGCCGGTCCTATAGATGGCGCAATACCGGTTTCTGCTCAGATAGTAACGTGTTAATTTTTGAAGTTAATTTAAGTTGAAGGTTTGTAGTTTATATTTGCAACATTTATATGTTTGTAATACGACTATTATCTCAGGGAGGTATTTCCTATCACACTGATGGAAAATAAAAAATGGACGTTTTGAGAATCCTTTTGAATCGAGAATCAGTTTTGAATCGAATCACGAGCCCAAGAATCGAAATCAAATTGAATCGTGAGGTTTACTGACTCGTGCACCCCTAGTTTTAATACCAATCCTTAACATTACCTGTAAGCTACACTGTAAGAAAAGTCCGTAAAAATAGAGTTCAATGTGCCATGTTAATATGAAGGAATGTTCCGTATACATTTTCACAGGTGTTTTACCCTTTAATTTGAATTTCACGTTGCATTGTGGGACCAAGTACACTTGCTCACAGCAGAAAATTACCAGTACATTATACGTTTTTTTACAGATTTTTTTTTTTTTTACAGTGCAGAGCTGGTTGAAGGCTTGCTATCATTATGCTAATTTCCGACTTCTGTAGGCTATTTGCGTTCTTTCAAAGCAACATTTCATAGCAAACCAGTTAAATATAAAGGTCTCTGACATTAAACATATTTTGCATCTGACGAATATAAATAAAATAAAAATAAAAGCTGGCTTTCCACCCGTGGCAACTTAGAAGTTACGCAAAAGTGCGGGGAAAAGAGAGAAGCAGGTCAGCAAAACCTGTGTGGATGGATTTATTTTTGTAACTGTTAAATTAAATGCATTAATGAATGCCTTTTTCTCCATGTCTACATATTTCTGTATAAAAAATTTGATTGAATAACCAATATACTTCTCTATTTTTGCTGGTACCGGTGGTGAAATTTACCAGTGTTAGCCAGATTAAATAATAAATCATAAACATGTCGCGGGCCATGTAAGTACAATTATAAATCTACTGTCAGTCAAATCTATAACGCTAGATCAATTGATCATGATCGTATCCAGTCACGGAATTCTCTTCTCGGAATGAGTTCATTTTCTTCATTTACTGCCGTAAACGGCGTGCTGCGGTTACGGTACAGTCAGTGGTACCTTAAGTTACTCTCCTCACTTTGGTTTTTAAAGTTTTTTGTGCAACCGGGAATTTTAAGGGATTCCATAAGTATAAGACCAAGATAAGGAGAAACTTAAATACTTACGTGGACATTTTAAGGAAACCTTAAGGAGGACTTTTAAGGAGGTTTTGTGCAACCGACTTAATTTTAAGGAAATTTTAACTCAAGGGTTTTTGTGCAACTGGCCCCAGAATTTAAGCCGTTCTATTCTCTCCCAGGACTCTTATGAAAGTTCTGGCTGGGGTCCTGTACAGGCATCAGCATGGGTCACATGTTCAACAGCAACTGGGCTGCCCGCAGCCTGTCTGTAAATTGGCGTACTACACTTGGATATCGGCCAATGCCGATACATAAAAAAATGCCAAATATCGGCCCAATATATCAGCCAACTGATATATTAGTCGACCTCTAGTTGTATTGGCAGCCACCCCGGAGACTTGAAGCATGGCTGCGTGGATGGTGCCATCATCCAGAGTCAGTAGTATCATATGGCATATCGCTAGCCCGGGAACAGATCAAAGTTCAAAGTTCAATGACTAGTCAATGTGCATCACTATTGCGTCATTGTGAAGTTGAAAATATCACCATCGTAATGTGAGGACCATATGTAATTGGGACTGAAGGATATGCTCTCCGTATGGAGAGAACATGCAAGCTCCACGCACAGCTGTGGTGGGATTCAAATGATGTGGGCACATTCAGAAAGTTCTCGCTTCTTATGTGGGAGTACCTGTCTTTGGCTGAAGTGCACTTTCACTAAAACGGACACATTGCAAAACCATTACATTTGGCTGCAGGGGAACATTGAGGCTCAATGATGGAATGTTGTGTTTAAACAGTAACACGTCACGAGTGAATTGTAATACAAGTGAATTGTTTACAAAATTATCAGCTGGAGACGTTTGTCTCTCTTTGAATAAATCCTTCTGTTCTTATCCTATAATCTTACCCTATCCTTCTCTAGTCTTAATACCATGTTAATATAGTGTGTCCGTGCATTGTGTTTTTGTCTAGTTACGCTTTCCCCAGTTGTGCAGTTCTCATTTTTAATCCATTCTATATTGATGTTTGCTTAAAAGATTACGAAGTGGTAGAGAGAGACTTACTGTGTACTCTGTTTCTGAATAAGCGCTGTGTTTACAGGATATCCAGCATCTGGAGGAATTCAGGGTTAAGAACCAGAGAGTGCTGAAGCTGTGGGTGGGAAGGCTCCTCCTGTACTCATCTGTCCTCTACCTGCTGACATGTATATCTGTCTACTTATGGTGTCTCCCTGAGCAATGGACAGAGAGACTCATATTGGCTTTGCCATTTTTCTTATTTCCAATACTGTAAGTACTTGTACACCACTCGAAACACTACAGAAACTCAACAAAAATTTGTGTTTGCCTCTCTATGAGGAGTTGTTTCAGTATCTTTAATTAATTTGATGTATATGTTGGAGGGAAGGTATGTATTTTCTATGTTCAGTACTGTTGCTGCTGTTGGCCATTTTGATGCAGTGAGTAGTGGAGTTGGGGGTAAAATTGGTCTAAATGGCTCAATGTATGATTGTGAGCAGTCAGCTTACTTGCTGATCCCTGCTTTAAATTAACCATTTTTCCTCAAGTTCTTAAGCAGCTTTTGCTCTGTGGTTTACATAGAATGTAAATGACTCTTAGCAATTTAAAATGACAGCTGTTTTTCTTCCCCCCCCCCCCCCATGCAGAGTCTGGTTTACCAGGAAGTTGTTAATTTTCCTTTTTTCGAAGCGGACTGAGCGAAACAGTGAGTTGCCGTTTGGCTTTGATTGGTCTATCAGTATAGTAATGTTGTGTGTTTTTTGGGTTGTGTTTTGTACAGTGTCTCATTGTGCTTTAGGGACTTGCTTATTCAAGTGAACCCGAAATATGTTTGTGGGTGTAATGCACTTTCATTTTCTTTTTTTAGATGAAAAATTAGATGAGCTCAGATGCCAGAAAAAGAAAATAGTAAGTGTGTGTGTTCCTGTAATTTTATTTCTCTCCTCACCCTCACTTCCCCCCCCTCCACATTGTTTTGTATTTTTGCTAGTAGAGGGTGAATGCAAAAATGCTAGTATGAGCGTAAACTGTATCCCCCCCATGGAATCAGCTCTTATATACTATTAATATTCTGCTCATTTAGTCAAAATAACCCTTAACACATTTCTAATCTCGCCGAGAGCCCTATAACAGGGCTAACCTTTTACACTTGTCAGGAATCCTTGTGCTTCCCGTGTGTCACAACCTCTTAAATATCTCGTGTAACCCATGCTTAATGGGGCTTAATTTCCCCGTGCCGAGGAGTACAAATCTCCTCTAACAATGATGTAGGACGTGAACGTGGGCACTAGTGATGCGGACCCCGGTGACCCGTCCGCTCATCTGCTGTGCCTCCTGTTGCCATTTGGGTTTTCGCAGCTCTCTGTGGCTAATTGCTAATCGCTGTTGCTAATAAATAATCCACAATCAATGTAGAGGGCGGTTAATTGGCAGAGAGACTTTATTCGCTAAAGCACTTTGCTAATGACCTTCTTTGAATTAATAGCATTAAGTACTAGAAGGAAATAAATCCAAGAAATTGCTTGTCATTTACTGTCATATCTAATAACTTCCAATAATTATAGCTGATGGATTTTCACACATTCCATTATTGAAGCCAGTGCATGTAATTATTCTTTTCATTATATGTAAACAATTAGCAATATTTAGTGTTACTTTGAAATGAAGCAGTTAAGCAAAATTAAAGTCGTTATGGCTTGTGGACGCTTTGCTGGCCTGCAAAATCCTAATTCCTTACCTAATATGTTTTGCGCTACAGTCATAATGGCTGATTTGTTAAATTATTGGAAAAAATTAGATTGCCTGAATCTCCATGGTAAAGTAGTTTTAAAAAGTGTGGCTTTTTAGAAGATCTCAACAGCATAGTTGTAGCTGCACTGATGTCATTTATAAAGATTTCCAGGTTTAAAGTGACTTCTTTTTTTTTACTAGTATATTCTTTTAATTTTCTACTTGTACACTCCACCCACACCTGTCTGCACTCTTGTGTTGATTCCTGTTCACTTTGACTTGAAAACCGTCTCACTGGTGGCTGCTTTCTAACGTTTTCGTTGTTACAAACTTGCACATTGTAGCTTGAAGAGGTGATGGAGACTGAAACTTATAAAAATGCCAAATTGATCCTGGAGAGATTTGATCCAGATGCGAAGAAAGCGGCTGTAAGTACTCATGTCTATAATAGACGGGTTTGTTGTTTGGCTTGATTCCATAATCTGGAATGCAACTTCTTTTTTATGAAGGAGCTTGAAGCCACACCGACTGGTTTAGAAGCAACACCAAGACCAGGACAAGGTTAGTGATGGTCATACATGGACCTTTGCATTGGCTGAATAGTGAGAGTGGTTATGATGGGGTTGTACTTCCAATGCATGTTTTCATATTTGCGGTTCATATTCATAAATGCACTGTAATACTTGGTACGCTGGGCAAATTGATACATCATCTATCCATCTTACGCTTATCCCGATCAGGGTGGCGGGGGGGGGCTCAGGCGTCCCTAATTGATATTCACTTATATTCACCTTGGGTAGTGCATATTTGGGGAATATAAGAATGCTCGCTTTCAGAGGTGGTATCATTTGCTTTCTCAGTCTTAATTGAATCTCTATAGTGTCTTTTTTTTTTTTTTTTGATGTTATAATTTTCACTGATTCTGAAGAAACCCAGACCCATTTAAAATGCATAATGGTAGTTTATTGATCTCAGAGGTGTATATATGGTTAATTAGTGAATAAAGAGTATTTTGAAAATGGCCTTGTTTGTAGAACTTCGTCAACGCAACGTGACCCCGAAACCACCTGTTATGGGGACCCCCGCCGGCTCAGCCGCTCGCCCCCCCATTGCCCCGGCAGCCACCCCATCTGGGACAGCCCCACGCTCAGCCCCTGGTGGACCCCCCGAGCGAGGCCTGGCCTCCACTTCTGCTCAGCAGACTCCTCTGAGAAGGCCCATGCCCCCTGGGAGCACCATGGGAATGGGTACGTTAGCTGCCAACATGCCAGGTCTACCTGTATAAAATAGGGCTGATGATAGTTTAGCGGTCACATGACTGTGCAGGTGCTTCAGAGGTTGCAGGTCGACCTTGATGCTTTGAACATGCTCTTAAAATGGCTGCAAGGCTGTTCTGTTTACTTCCGTCCATTTATACATATTGGTTTAGATTAAGGCATCTATTGACCTTGCTTTACACTTAATGCTGTTGATGCTAATTAAACAGAAGTTCCCATCATGTGAATTGTGAAGGGCCTGTGGGGTAGTCACATTTTATTAACAGGGAGGTAGCCAACATGACTGAAAGTGCGCAGATTTTGTCTTTGAACTTTGAAGTTTTGTACCTTAAGTTAACACGGCTAACTGAGAAATACTGCTTTGTGGAACAACTCCCCTGGTTGAAATGGAATACATCATCTGCCCCAATCCCAAGGGAGAAATTAAGGCCCTTGCACTACAAAACTAGATTTGTGTCGTGGTAATCTGTGTGGATTAAGCACTTTTTTTTTTTCCCCCACCCACCTTAAATTAGAATTATTGGCACAATTGTAATGATCTTTAAGACGGCAATCAACAGTTCTCTTAAGCCACGGTAGAAATCTGTTGTCTTTGGGCTGAAACCAAGGAAGGTAAGCCAACGTGATCCGTCGTGCATCCGGGATGAAAAAGTGGAAGTGTGCTTGATGTGATGTACCACAGCGCTTCCATATGCTGGCAAATGAATAAGCCGCAGGTATCTGAGATTTTGCCAAGATCTCTGGAAATGATGAGTTGCCTCGCGATGATTGCTCTTGATCTTTAATCATAGTAATTAACGCTTACCGAAACAGCAGGACCTTTCGAAACGCTGTTCTTGGGGAGATGCTCATTTTAAACTAATTATTAAAAATTGTCCCTCTTTAAAGAGTTTATCTTCCCTTGTGCTTAATGGTGGATGAGTGGTTTAACATGCCAATGACAGGGCACTTTGCCCCTTGTGCTCGCGTTTCTGATGATTGTTTTCTGATGGGAAAGGACTGCTAGACCTTGACTGTCTGTAATGCTTGTTTTCTAATAGGCATGCACCCCCCAGGTCCCCCCCTTGCCAGGCCCATCCTCCCACGGGAACGGGGCACCATGGACCGCCTCATTGAGTACATGGTTGGCGATGGCCCCCAGAACAGGTAATTACAGCTGCCAGGCGTAGTCTCCTTTGCGGAGACAGCGTGAATTTGGAATGACTGTTAGGTCTCTGCCTAATGAATTTGTGCTTGATGGTCGGTAATTCTAAGGGTATGTGTGTTCTGAATTAGATTCCAGTATTGCTGGTCAGAGTAGTGCAGAACTGGAGCATCAAACAAAGAAACCTCATAGAAATCTAAAAGCGCATAATACCCTGTCCTTTGTGGACAGACCCTTTGGTTTTCTCACTCGTGTTCGCATTGCTTTTATTATAAGATGTAAGGGTATTTTATTCAGTGGATTCCATCCATACCACCCGCTCCCCTGTTACTGGTTATCCACGGGTTACTACCAGAATGGTTCCGTCTGAGAGACGAACTAATCCGATCAATTAATACCCCTTGAGAATGACATCTGAGGAGTGATGTCTCTGCAGGATCTGAATACATATTTTTAAAAGCTGAAATTCCAAATTTTGTAATAGTAACTTGGACATTAATCCATTGTGGCGCCATTAGTGCAGAAAGCAGGCACTGGCGTGTTGAAAATTCGCTTAGAGTTTGTAGCTTGACGTTAGAACACCCTTGAATGACCACAAACCAGCATGTTGTTAAACAGTGCAAACCCCTGGGATGAAAAATGTGCATCCTCTACTGTCTGCTAGAAACTTAACTTAGGCCTATGATTTTGTGATGCTGTCTCTTTGCTTATGAGATTTCATTAAATGTCCTTAGTTCAGCTACTGCTTAAAAATGGATTATTCATACTTTTTTCCCCATTTTAATTATGCTGGTGATATCTCTCTTACTATCTATCTCTAGCTAGTATATATATTTTTTTGTTTTATGTTTTTCAAACGTTAATCATTTTCAGACTGAATAGTTGGCAGTTTCATTTTCATTCAGTATTCATTCAAATCATATGTGGAAGAAACTGACGGATTGCAAGATACAATGTCAGGGAAGGGGGGGCAAATGCATGCAGACGTTTTAGAAGAGGTGAGAAAAGGTGGTTTTAAGTTTCTCTTTAATTAAACATTTTGAAAAGCTTTGTGGGTCAAAGGCTGCATTTGAGCCTTGCTTGTTCAGCAGGGGGTCTCATGGTGGAGCTGTACTCAGGAAATACTCCTCAAGGTTGGCAGGCCTGGAAATGGGGGAACTGTATGGTTTGTCTTGTTTCCCACTGTGGAATTACAATAATAAAATCTTTTTTTTTTTATATTTATTTCCTACCCTAGATATGCTCTGATATGTCAGCAGTGCTTCTCCCACAATGGCATGGCTTTAAAAGAAGAATTTGAGTACGTTGGTAAGCTGCAGAGGGGTTTCCTTCTCCATCTATGACACTGATGTCTGCCCTGCAGTTTTTCTCACCATAATATGTGGATCCAAGTATTCCCTGGAATTCTGCATTTCAACACCGGTGCATATTGAAAATTTGTGCGCTCACATTTACGAGCGTTATTGTGCAGCTGTATGCCAGCTACCTGATTTGTTTGGCTGTAGTGTGATGTTGCTTAGCGGCCTTCTGATGCATTTGCTGCAAATTCTCGCCCCAGCCTTCCGCTGCGCTTACTGTTATGTCCTGAACCCCGCGAGAAAGACCCGACCCCAGGCTCCCCGGCTGCCAGAGTTCAGCTTTGAGAAGAGCTTACGCCCAGAGTCGGCTGTCCCTGCCTCACCTGCTGGGTCTGAGCCCCCCTCCGAGTCCCCCGAACCAGGTACTCCACCCTGCTATTTAAAAGCTGTTTCATCCTTTTGATAGTGTCACACTAGAGGTCCTTTCATAACATTTGATTTCAGCTCCTCTCATTGTCCCTGAATTCCTTACCCCAGGTGTGTAACTCTGTGTATTGCTGTGATATATATATATATATATATTTTTTTTTTCCTTTCTTGCATTCAAACCAATTGCTCTGAACTTTTTCTTGTTTTAAATAGCCATGCAAAACAAAAGGAGTGCCCCCTGTGTGCGGAATGAGGAGTCCTCTTTGTCTTTAGCTACAACCCCTTGGAGTAAAGTGCACAGTTTCCATCAGCAACCAAAAGGTCCCTGCTTTAACGCAACCTGATGCTTTATAGCTCCTTTAAATAACATGTCCGTGCTGTCAATCAGTTGCCTTTAAATCCTAACCTGTCCTTATCTGGATCAATCCATACTGCTGCTGATTTTTTCTTTAAAAAATTTACCCGTCAGGATGGATTAATATTTTTTTGATTAAGAACTTAATCTAGTGGTCTATATAATGAATGAGTACTTTGATCTGGGGAATAGGATCTGCTTATCATACGAACAGTTAATTCTGTAGTTATACTTTATTTTAATCGCTCATGTTATTTAAAACTTGCCTTCGCTTTTCACTGCCGCATGGTGTGTTGTCATAAATGCTTCCTCAAATGATTTAGCCAGGCTTATAAAACCCCCTAACTCAAAACACTAGTAGTTGCCTTTATCACTGTGACCTGGTGGACTTATTGGTCATATATCTTGGAGGAGTTCACATGGGACGTCCCACAAAAGGAAGTGGGACACATCCTCTGAAGAATGACTTGTCCCAATTACCAGGTGTGAATGCAGCTTTCCTGCCGGTGAGGCACCTGTGACTTTATACACTGAGCTGTTCTCAGCCAAAAATGCTCCTCATCTTTGTTCTAGCTTAGATTTTCAGCGGTGAGTAGAATGTAGCTGCCTAGGAGGTAAGAACCGTTAATTGTACTGTGAAGTAGTGACTGACGTTTGTGGCGACTTGCATGTCGTAAGGATTTTTTTTGACCAGCAGGTCCTCCTGAACATTTTCAGTGCATAATTAGCTATTTAAGGGACATGCTGCATGGTCTTAGAACCCTCAGTAATCGGTAAGCTAGCGCTTTAGTGTCTTATTACTCCTTTAGTCCTCCTTAGTACAGTATAGCCGTACGCCTCTTGCATATTATTGCATTGTATGTACAAGAATGAGAGACCTTTTTGCCGCCATTGTTTTTCTTAAGTTTTGCTACAATACCTTTTGTAGTTCTTTCGTACAGTTTATAGTATATAGGCCAGGGGAGTTTAATTCTTTTCTGGGGAAAGAACCTTGCAGTTGGACTAATGCCAGTAGGGATCATTCTGGATGATAACTTTGCATCGGACTGGACCCTGCTCCAGTGGGATGAAACGGATGGGTGCGGATTGCCTTTGGGGGGGTAGAACCCCTGAGCCACATGGGGCCCTGGGCTGTAAAACTGCGGAAGCCAGATGGGTGGGATTTAGCTTCTGTCCACAGAGCTTGGCCTTGCGCTCCGAGTGGGCGTGCCTTTTGTTTCCGCTGCTGAAGCTCCCGCCCGTGTGATGGAGGGGGGGGGGGGGGGGCTTAAGCGCTGCTGTGCCCGGCAAGCCGCTTCTGTGCCATGGGGGGCACCTCGCCGGAGCCTGGAGGCAGCGCCATCGACACTCAGCGCTGCATCCTTAACTCTCTAAATGAAACACGCCAAACGACAGAGTGTGCGGAGTTTTTTAGAACTTGCTGGCACTGTAGTGATAATGGGCTGTAAATGTGTGCATGCAGCAAATAATTACCAATCATACAATTTCATACACCGTCGCTTAACTCCTTAACCTCTAACCATCTGACGGTTCAACCTCATCCTCCACCAAACCTTTTTATTATTCTGCCTGGAGTCGACAGACCCTCCTAACCTTTGAGGGGACATTTGCATGATCTTGTTGCTGTACATGTCAGATCCGGTGTGAGGTTAAAGGGCAGCCCCCCCCCCCTCGCATTTTATCATCTTTTGTTGCTATTTCGTTCAGTCAGCCTGTAAACCTCCTCACCCCTCCCCACCTTGTTAAGTTGCACATTTCACCAGCGTATTAAACACATACTGATGATCTTCTGTGGCTTCTTTTTGGTGCATTTAAGAGGGAGACTTTCTTCTAATCACACCTCAGTGATCAACTACATCTTTGCTCTGGATAATTGGGAGCTCGAAGCGGTGTGAAATCAGAAAAACGTCCGCAATGTATCATCTGCTCAGGGTGCTCATTAAAGCTGGTGTTAATCCCGGTTTCTCAGCTGAAAAGGAGCTGGACGCCTCTTCCACTGAACCAGGCCCACGGGCAGAGGCTGCCCAGGAGGACTCCGTGGCAGAAGGACCCGAAACACTAGAATTGGAAAAGGCCCCGTCTGAAAAATCTGAAGAGGAGGAAGACGTCTCACACATGGAGGTTGAATAGATACCTGGTTTCCTGTGCAGAAATGAATTTGATCACGACGTATGTTGGAAGGGTTTTTTTTTTTAGATGCGTATGTTTACTTGTTGCTGGTTAAACATGACATGCAGCTGGACAGTTGAATGTGGAATAAATGGTAGCTGTATGATGTGGGCTAAAGGCTGCTTCTGCTAGTAAAACATCGCCAGCATCTTTTTCTTTGGCCGTTTATTTATTTCCCCCAAAGCAGCACTTGTGTAAATAACTTCTGGCAGGTGTTACATCATTATTGCTTTTGGAGTAGCATTGGTCTGTATTTCTTTTATTTTCTTTTGGAAAAGGAGCTTATTTGCCATTATGTCTTTTTTTTTTTTTTAATGGTAGCTTACATAATTTAATGCAAATGCATAAAACTGCCAGGTGCATTAAGTGTTTTTTCTCGCAGGCGTTTAAATGTGTAATAGTGCCTTTAAGTATTGTAAGTTCTGTAAGGATACTGGGCTCTCGGCAGAGTCAGGCAGCCCATGTTTACACAGTGATGTACAACAATGCTTATTGTCAGGTCCTCTCATTTACTCCTGCGACTAAAACATTGTACGCAACCACAGAACTAATAGCATGTGTGCCAAGGTGTGGTGAATCAGCCCCCCCAGCCCATGCCAGCTGAAATGAAATAAAATGTTTTCAAGCTTGGTTTGTGTGGGATTCGCCCCCCCCCCGATATTTTAAATGCACCTGAAATGCATGGCTGTATTCACTTGTAGTCCCACCCATGTGCACATATTTTAGGTAGATTGAATGGTCTCCTATTATGTCCTGTTTTGTGTGTAATAAAAAACAAAACAAAACATGGTCAAATGTTGACTGCAGTTTTCATTTAGAAGTTAAGAGAATAGTTACATCTGCCCCGGATGCCAAGATTTTGTTTATAGATTTTATATAAAAACTCTACAGTCATGTTGAGTGTCTGCTCTTTGACAAGACCCCAGATACCACGTTTTTCATTGTAGTAAACAAGAGGTTATTGATAATGGAATTTCCTTCTACAACTGCTTCCTGCTTTTTTTAATCAGTCATACTTTAAATGAGTTTTCCTGCCCGTGTCATTTTGGGCTGGGATGGAGCTTTGCTTGCTGTGTGTATATATGCATTTTAATTGCTGGTCACTCCTCATCCACGATTCCAACGGTGATGACTGAACCTTTTGCTCTTTGATAGGTGCTGGGCGAGTGAGACCATCTTGGGTAGAAATGAGGTATTAGGCCTGTTAGTGGTCTGATTTATCGCTCAGCCACCCCCCTGTCAACGTGCTATCTGGCGGTGTCACGGGGAGGGAAGCTGAGGGACGCAGAGGAGAACACGTTAAGGCACATTCCATTTTCATTAGCCAGGCTATTTTAGCTTGTGATCATTTTGTTTTAGCTCATTGATCATTTCGGACAGTGTTAGGTAATGGTGCTGACTCGCAGCCACAGGCAATCTTGCTTACTTGACCCTCTTCATTTGCAAAAGGTGTGTCATCTCTGTCTCCAAGTCAAGACCCTGGCCTTTCAGAATTTTTGTTTTTTTTCTTAACCCCTGCTTTTTTTTTATTTCTTATATACCCAGGAAGCGGGCCAAACGGGTCAAATCAAATATGTTTCTTTGGAATTTGGTAATGTATGTTTACAGAGACATGACCTTCTGTGCTCAGTAATGCATCAAAGTGACACGAACAGTAACCAGCCCAATCACGCCGCGCTCTGTTTGAGTTTGACCTCTGAGCAGTATGAAGAAGGAATAATGTGCCTCAGAGAATGATGCTTGTATCTCTCAACACAATGGTATCGTTGATCAAGACTGCATATGTCACTATCTGAGCGCATGATAAATCTTAAAGCTATATGTAACAGGTCATTTATACGAAACTGACACGTTTTGCTGTCCGTTATTTCGGCGTGTCATTTTGTGAAATAACATTTATTTTATGTATATTTTATGGCACACACTCGTGCAATTTTTCTCTTTGAAACAACAGGAATTTTTTTTTTCCTGTTTATTCTTACATCAATGGAATTTATCATATTTAATTTTACCTCCCCTCTCCTTTTTGCACGCGATAGGGAGGTTCTTGTGAAAACCGCGTTCAGAGAACTGATGGTGGGCATGAATCGAAGACCGTTTCTCACAGAGGCATGAAACACGAATTGAATCCTTCCTCCCTAACATTTCACATTGGGAAAGAGTGAGCCATTTCAATTTGATACATATTCTGTGATCTATGTCTGTTTTTCTTTTGTTTATATATCGTTAATTTTTTTGTTTCTTTTATATAAGCTGTTGTGTCTCTTGTCTGGTGCACACAATACATATACATTGCAATATCCAAGCCATCATTGTCACCATTTCATAAGTCCTGCAAAAACTAGGCACAGCACTCCGGGTGCTGCAATCTGCGAGAGAGATGCATATATTTTGTCGTATATGACCCGAGAAAAGCGCCCATATGCGTACTGGACTTCCTGAAGGCCTCCAGTCACCGTTCGTCCAGAGGAAAGTGGGATTTCTTCTGCTCAGCGTTATCAGTGGAGCGTTAATTGATTTCAGGGATGATAAATGGCACATATAGCCTAGGACGGCAGTAATTCCAAATGCGGTATGAAAATGTACAGCGGGGCGGCCCCAAGGTCCTGTGTTCTTCCCTCATCCATCTCTCACGTGTACAGGCTGGGCCCTTGACTCAAATTTATACTGATCTTTTATTTATACCCTGAAAATATGGCAGATAAAAATCATAAGTGTTCTTGATATTGTGTTTTGTCATATCGAGCAGGCAAGATTGAAATCCTGAGGAACAATTTTCTGAAGAAATGAAACAGCGTGGCCTCCTGAACCCAGGAGGAAAATAACCCCGCCGTTTGGCTGGAATATGAAACAGAGGCCCAAAATAAGTAAAATAGACAAGTGCAGTGCCCGTTTCGGTTTTCCATTTGCCTTGAGGGGTGAGCGCTTCAAGATTCTCGGCTTTCTTAAAGTAGCCTCTTAATGTCATCTCAACACACTCATATCAAATGCCATCATAATGTCCATCTGGTGCGACGATAATTGAAATGGAATTCTCTGCGCGCGGCCGCGCGCTGCCGTAATCAGGTCCCCAGCCAATTGGAACCCGAGGACCACGATGGCTGAAATTCACTGTGACAAGTCGTTCCGAGCGGGAAATATATAAATATATAATACGATTGTCACAAAAGCAATTTACATGCCCAGGTTGTTTTATGAATATCAGAGTTCACCATGGGATGTTGACAACGGCATCATTATCAGAGTTGTTTTATTGCACTGCTGTCAGAGACACATTAAAATCAAATTAAAGATTTCAACAAGAGCTAGCCGAGATGACTTACATTTAGGATTAGGTTTGGAGCAGTAGGATCTTGCCTATTAGTTCTCGGCTGCTTGGGCTCTAAATGCCACAAGACAAAGTTGAGAGGCGGTAATACGTTTGACAAAAGGTCATCAAGCAGAGAGGATGTGCTCATTTGAATGGAAATACGCCTGTAAACTAGTCAGTTATAAAAATACTTTTGGAAATATCATCTAAACAGCTGTGCTGCATTTTACACTGAAAATGTGTTTATGATATTTGAATTGACTGGGGGGTATCCAAGCACTATTTTTCTGAGATTTACCAGAATACACTTTTTTGATTGTCTGTGCTCAAGGTTTACACCCAATACAAGATAGGCAATATCAAAATATAAACTCAAGGTTTGCTGTAATTATTATCGTGAACTGTCATGACTGTTGGGTCTTATTAGGGCATAACAGGGACATTTTTTCTCTGTAAAATTCTCTGCTTTTTTAAAGAAAGAATTCAGATGGTTTTTCTGTTGGCCTCATATAAGGTGAACTCTTGTGCCCTACATACCCTAGTCCTGCAACCCTGACCAGGATGGATGAATGGTTACGGTCTGTAAGTGGGTTGGTATTGAAGGTGTCAGCCAGCTACTTTTCTAAGCAATCTAATATGGCATTTGATGATTTTTGAATTTTGTATGAAGATAATATATTACATAGTACTGTGATGATATGTTATACAGTGTGGCCATGATTAAAAGGACAATCCATGGTGCGATTTGGTTTCAATGAGGGTTTTCTTTTTTTGAGAATGGGTGAACAAACTAGAACAAAAGAGCGCATGAGGGAGATGGAAACAAAAGCAGGAGATGACCAAACACAAGGGGAAAACAAACAGGTTTAGGAAACACAAGCAAGGAACACACAGGAAAAAACGCAATGTCCAACTATACAGAGACAACGAGACTTATCGTGCGTTCCATTATCCTCGGGAGGTCGGAATCCGAGTCGGATTCCGAGTCTCGAGGCCGGAAGTGACGACATGC
>JAODKM010000034.1:9613343-9633710 GCA_026780845.1 Petrocephalus sullivani
GCCGTTCGTACTCCGAAAGAGCGAGCGCAAGAGCCACTTTCTTGGAGGCTTCCATCTTGGATCCGAGTTCGGCAAGTTTTCGGCAAGGATGTGATGTTATTCTGAGTTCCGCGCTCCAACCTCCGAGGATAATGGAACGCACGATAAGACAACGAACAGATGCGGGCTATTGAGATGAACCAAACACTGGGAACAACCATAACAAGAAACAGGTGAGGGCAATCAAGTATCACTGCAGAGTAAAACACTAGGGATGGGATGGCCAGCGACATCTACTGGCCAAATAGGGAAATGCCAGACAGAACAGGACAGGACAGGGCAAGGACCAGTACTGACAGGCATCTATTGTATGAATGAGTTAATTGTAACATTATAGCAAAGCATTATTGCATATTATCTTTCCCCTGCTAGAATTATCCAATTGTTTTTTAGTAAGGGAGGGAGACTCTCAACATTTATTGAGAGGATTTTTCCTGTTTTATGTATCTATGAATATGCAGAAAGTCAATGACAACAGCAATTGTTGGCCTAATCCAGAAAAGAGCAATACATAACTGTTAACCTTGCAGGAATGATGAATCCAGTAACACCTGATGTGGTAAAATAACGTGAAGCTAAGAGATGCACGGTATCCATATTTTGGGCCCTGGTCAGGAATGGGAATTCGTAAGCGGCACGATGTGGAAATCATACCAAGCGTCCCGAAGCCAGCAGGTTCATTTTATGGCTTCATCCATTACTGTACTGTCATTGTTAATTGTCTTCTTTTTACCTCTGCAGGATTCTACAAATTGGCCATATCGAAAGTGACAGGAGGAAACGCATTAAGCACCTGACAAGATGATATCTAAGTTCAATTTCCTGCTCTTCACCTGATTTATACCTGCAGAAGATAATTTTCCTTTCTGTCATAAAGAGCTCTATAAATCAGCGGTACTTATGGAGGGGCTGCATGCCATGGTGCCCTGATTGGTTTCCTGTGTGTTCACTATTAGGGAACCATCACTGCCGCATTTTCCTCCTTCAAACAAAAATGATCAAGTCTAATACCTTCAAGATTAGGGCGATTAAGAACAAAAACAGGAACTGGGGCGGCTCTATATAAGCTTCCATCTAAACAATCTGCGGTAAACTCAATAAAAGCCAGGCTCCTTTCCTGTTGACACCATTATCCATCTGTTTGGACAAAATTGCTGTATCATGGTATAAATCTGTGATACAAGTGACATATCCTCTAAAATAAAAGGGAACATTAACTGCTCTATCTTCTAGAGGCCCTGGGACTGGCTGGCTATAAGCTCACTCAAGTGTGATGGCAGTCATTCTATGTTTTACTAGACTCCAGACAATTATCCTTTGCTCCTCTGCCTGCAGAAGACAAACTGCCATGGGGTCCGCTGAAATGATCTCAAATAGATTTTCCAAAATGTCTGTTGCTCGATTGCTTCCATACATTTATTTCCTTTAAATGGGTCAAAAGGGGGGACGCTAATTCATAACGCAATGCGTGCGTTAAAAGAATATGTGTGAATTTTCTGGCATCCTCCGCCCGTCGCCTATAGGGTTTAAGGCAGAGTCGGGTTCTCCCGTGGAGTTTCAGTGGACCCCCTATTTAGCGGCGGTCTTTCCTCTTCATTTCAGCTTCAATTGTTCGTGCCCCGCTGTCCCAACATAAATGCAATTTACGGGGGGGGGGCTTCATAACCACGCAGATTGAAAACTATAACCGTCTTTGAAATGCCCCAGTAGGAAGGTCGTAAATAACTATCAAGCCTTACCAGCAACTGGACACCTCCCTTACGCTCTGGGATACTAGTTCGTGTTCACGGCGTTGAAACTAAATTTCCCGTTTTGTGTCCAGATGTGTTTTAACAACTGATCCTGCTTTAGACGTTGAAGTACACTTTGTTAACTGACTGTGCGGGCGTCAAGCTGTCAAGAACGATCCCTCGCATTTACATGGACCACGAGAGAGAAAATAAACTTCAGTTACAGACGTAAGACACAAGTACATTTTGTCAGCAGTAGCCAACGCAAACAAGTTGTGTTTTCTTTAGTGTTTTTTTACTGATGTTAATCCAAGCGTGACACATCGCATTCAGACAGCCTTTCCTTCCATAGCGAAGTACTTTTGACACAATCTTTCCAAAAGAAAAAAAAACGGGTATCTGACTGTGCCTTTATTGAATATCCATGGCTGTTTATCTATTTCAGTCACAAAGTGGAGGACACGGATCTTGGGTTAATAGTTTATCATAACTAAAGAGGAGAACGTTAAAGATTAGGACAGTGAGCTGCGATTCAGCATTACAGCCATGTGCATTTATTACATAAACACCCACGCATGACTCAATCCATCTCCCTTTGGTGCCGACAGATTTTGTTAGATGAAGTTATGCAAAAAGTTCCGCAAATCTGCAGAATTTGTGCTGAATTGAAACAACTATTAAATTAAAGAGCTGCTTCACTGGTTTCTTATGGAGCAAATGGAAGAATTTCACCTCTTCAGAGTTTTTATCTTTGTTTTTATCTCAGCTCGGGTCATTTTCATAATTCATTAATTTGGCCAAGCCCGGGATAAAAATAAGATAATTACCCCGGTTCATAGTGGGGAAACCGGAGCCTGAACAAAAGGCAAATCGTCCTTCATGGCAATCGTCTTTTATCGAGATGCGTGAGGAATTGCGCAGGAAATTATATGAGAAATCATGAAATTAGATTATTTATCACTTATCCCAATGAATCCTCCCATTTCCACGTTCGCCTTATTCACCCCACCCATGCTCAGTTCAGCAGACGCCGTGTAAATCCCGACTTAATTCCCGCCGCGGTCAATCACTGTCCTTCGTAGAATTGGTCACCATACAGCATGGCTGTGTTTTCCAGGCCAGTATCGTGTTTGACTGCTCATGCCTTTTAAATCCCCCCGAATGAAATAAAGACATTCTTGACCGTAGAATGAAAAGACTTAAATGTGTGCGTAAAGGAATATTCATCATGATAATAGAAAGAATAACACGTATGCCAATGCTCATAAAGCTTCTCAAATCTCCACCTTCTTCAGCTAAGCACAACGTAATATATATGTAGCCTATAACTATAAAAATCAGAATTCAGAAATGTTTAGGCTAATACGTCGTTGTCACGTTGTCTGCACACGGTGCGCAGTGTGTCTGTTACCTAAAATGTATTTAATCAGAATTATACTTCGAACACACATTACGAATACAATAAAAGCTTGATGGCCTGGGATCAACTTAGAGCTCTTTAAAGAATAGGTAAAACGTAGTTTAGCCATTGACGGCAGAAACACGTGTCGGGTTTTGAAGACCAGTCCACGCCTTAGCACTGGTGTCCTTGACCTCAAATCACAAATTAGAGGCTCCGAAGGTCAAGAAATATTCTCTGTAAAATTAAACAATACGCTTGCGATGCTCGCCGGACTCACAGGGACACGTGACTTTGTTATACTGCATAATTAGCAATTTTTACTATTAAAATTAGATCTTACAAATGGATTTATAGCATAAAAGAAGAACTGCTTATAATATTATTTCACTAAAGGGGGTGTTCTTCCAGTATTGTGTCTCTGTTTCACAGAAGGTCAGTGCTGACAAATATCCGTCAGTTGAGCGCAACAGAGCCTCAGAAGTAGGATACTCTTGACTTGGCCTCACACAAACTCCTCTGCGCCATGACCCAGCACGTGCAAACACCGGCACCACGAAGCCTACGCAGATATACGGAAAGCAGAGGCGACCAAAAGCTGTCACCCTCATCTGCGTTAACCCTGTAACTCTGCCATACTAATTGCTATGAAAATTTGCAGGTAGCCCTTTACAGATATATTCCCAATTGCCAAGTATAATTAATAGCTTTACAGTCTTCAAGGCCATAATGCTCATGAGTTATTAATTAGCAATTCATTTTACAGAATAAATAATACTTATGATTGATGATAGAACTTGTAATTGGGCTCTAAGAGTAATGCTCTGGGGACAGTCTTCTCTTGGAAGTGTATGTATTAACTGCAGGCAGTGGAACAGCAACTATCTCCGACAATAAGAAGCACGCTGGGAAAGTGTGATGCAGCTGGGTATCCCCATCCAGCCCGGGTGAAAGGCCAGTCACTGGAGCGTTATTGTACGTCTGACGGACTGTGCTCACCTCAGTGTCCCTTCCGTAAAATGCGAACGATCGCTAGATCCCCAATCCTTTTGAGTAATTTGTGTTGTGAAATTAATCTGCTATATAAATATGGCCTACATCATAACATATTTTCTTTAAATTCACGTGAGAACCACAGGCAGAAACAAATACAAAATGAGCGGTCTTCGCAACAGATTTATTACAAACTAATTGTACTAATAATTATTTGGGCTACAAACAATTCTTTAATTTAAATTGGAAAAATAAACGTCACTGATGTTTGCTGAAAGAATTCTGAAGAATTTTAAATAACTCGTAATATAGTGTCATTCGCCTGGTTCTGTCAGTTACAAATAAGGCATACATATTTTAATTTGTTAAATATTTTCATTTACAGCCAATGCTGTTATTACAAATTTATTTCCAAAAACTTTTAACAACACCCATATCCTATGTTTCTGCAACACATTCCAGCTAATGGTAATTTGAGAACTAAATTAATACGTGTTTGTGGCTTATATTAATTTATGCGGAACCCAGGAAAATAAAGTAGGTCTATATATGTAGCAGTTTTTATTGGGCTAAAAGTACATATAAAGCCGACCCGTACTTCATCTAACTTGTAATTGTGTCATTTATTAAACTCTGACGTCAGCAAACATATTTCGTTAGAGTATGATCAGCAACTTCTGCATAATTTAAATATGCGGGGAAAAATTGGGTATAAATGTAGCTTTTCGTTGTGTTTTGTAACCTGTTAGTAATTCGGTATAATGTTACGGGGCAGCATGCTTTCGTTTCCCTTCACCGTCGCAGAGTGGAGCGTTGCGCAGGATGGCCGGCCAGATGCTGCTTTCAATTAACAGCCTTTGTTATGCATCGGGCTTAATTGTTTGTCTTGGCAAGAAGACTGATGACGGCAAAAGAAAAAAAAGTTTTGTATTTGTTCTTTGAAAAACATTCAAAAACTTGTCACTTGAGTTTGACAAGTACATAACCGGGCTATCTATTTTCGGGGGCACTGGTTACATTTAGAAAATGAGGTTCAGCTAGCTAAATATTTTAGCCGGCATTGTGCCATGCACAAGTAATTCTCTTGGCAATATATTAGCCTCATCAGCTAAATTTTATAATGTAGGCCTATATTCATTGGCCAGCTAGCTAAGTTTGCAGAACAAAGTTTACAAAGGTGACTTTGATTAGTTAAGATTTAATAGTAAATGTTTTTAGCGAAATGGCTAAAACAAACAAACACAAATGAAACAGTTAATCTAGCTCAAGGAAACTGAAAAAGGCAGCTTTATACACGCCAACGCTGTAGCCTAGTGCTAAGAGTCAATTAACTGTACTGTATCATGTTCAATTAGTTCAACCCCTTTCCACAAAAGGCAGCCATGAGCAATTGCTGGTATAACTGTACAGTGTCGCTAATCCGCAAAAAACCTCAACGTTGCTAAGTTACGAAAGCCTCCCGGGGCCCAGTGCTGCGCCGTGCGCTCCTCTAAATGACAGAGGAGAACTGTGAAAACTCAACCCATCTTTGGCTCAGTATCGATTTTACACAGAAGAGCCAGCCACTGATGATAGACTTTTGATATATTTTCCCTCAACAGCGGGTCCCTCAGAGTATTACTAGAAAAAAATCTGTCAATATGCCTCTATTATGATCTCTTGATCTGTGGCCATAAAAACCTTTAGATTCAGCCCTTATTATCAAATAATGGAGGAGGCTATTTTATGTCAAGCGCCCTTGAAGCTGAAGAGCCTTTAAAAAAAAAGTCACCCAGCTTCCAAAAACAGGTCATTTGCATGCCGTAAAATAATAGCGCAGACTTTCTGGGCCTAATTAATTTGATTGACTCACAGTAGGGAGGGATCAGCTGTGACACCATGAGCCTTCACAATAAATACCAACTGATGGGCAAGCCACATCAATAAGGCCATCACTGGTCTCGCTCACTTGTCACCAGGCAGGGAGTGAGCAATAACAACCCCCTACAGACTCCCTGCTAAGCAGTTTCTGCCCTATTAGCAATTTATAATGGTGATCAAGAAGTCGTCAGCGGCGAATCAAGACAACTGTCGGGCCCTGCTGCTTAATTGGCCTTGTGTGCTTTTTTGATAAATGGCTTGTGACTACTGTAGGGTCCCCCGGATTTCAGCAGCCTTAATAGGCCAGTGTGATTAGATTTACCAACAGATACCAGGTCAAAGAAAAGGAGAGCGGGTGCAAAAATGTTAATTAATATCAATAATGGCCAATTATTAGCGAGACAGAAGGATCCATGCTAGCTGTGTGCTCTAATGGCTCAGAGCTAACGTGAAAAGAAACAGTGCCAAATTAACATAACTGTGAATGCATGCTGCACGCTAGAGCTCAGCAAACAGCTGTTATGTTAGTTATTCAAATAGAATTCCTGTTGGTGTCAAAGGCTGTAGTTGCATAATCAGCTATTCTTCTGGGCCATTTTGAAGGCACTAACAATGCCCCTGTGGCTCCTCCCCCTGGGCTTTCTGATCAGATGTGACCCCATGTGTACCTGGCATTAACAGAGGAGTTAAACAAGGGTTTTGGTTAACACAGCCTTATGACAGGGCGAATAAGCTTCGACAGACCTGGGGCTTATTTGCTCTGCTCTGGTGCCACGTGGGACAGTTTTGTGTGAGGGGCAGGCATGTATACATATATACAGTCAGTAATGTCAGATTCATGAATTATAAATGCATCGAGAGAGTTTATTTTGTGCGGTGGGATGCAGCGATTCCTTGTACAGTTTATTCTGCGTGTTTTTTTTTTGTCTTTCATGCAAAACCAGCAGCTCCTCTCCGGATCTGTTGAATTTTTAGGGCCTTCTCCTAAGATGTGATTTATTCTTGAATAAATTCCACGCCTGTACTGAATAAATGCATGAAATCAGTTCATACAAGAGAAGAAGAGGCCACTCAATTACTTTAAAACAGCAGCACTCTCATGGGTTTAATAACCATCCCAGTGAAACCACCGCAGACGCTGGTATTGCGCTGAAAATTAATTCAGCCTTATGTTGTTGAATATTATTTTCTCATCAGAAATGAGACATGAGGCCTTTTGATTAACTAAATTGGATTTTACTAAACAATTAAAACTTCCCTCCCTCCATTGTTTGTGTTTCCACCAGCAAGTTATTGATTGGCAAAGAGCTGTGTGTTTTGTCGTCTGTGGGGACATTTGCAGGGCCAAAGGGTCGACACCCTGGGTCCAGGTCGCTGGTTCAGCCATGAAGTTCAGTAGTAGTGGGGAGGCAGTAAAAAGTCCATGTATTCCTAGAAATGTGCAGAGCGTGTGTCCGATATTCATGCAGGACTTCTTGCCTTTTAGCAAACAGACTCCAGCTTCAATACTGAACATTTAGTCTTTAGATTGTAGCTACTCTGAGCCTTTGAGGTGCAAACATACCTCTGGAAGGTTCATGCCTACACAGTGTTTTTAAACCTCTTCTGAAGTTTGCTGAATAAAATTTTAATTGACTGGCATCCCATTGAGGGTGAACCCCAACCTTGTGCGCCGTGCTGCCTGGGATCGGCTGCAAGCCCCCTGCATCCCTAGCCAGAAAAAATGGTTTGAAGATGGATGGATGGATGGATGGCTGGATGGAAGGATGGAAGTATGAATGGATGAATACGTTGATTCAATTAAGATGAAATTTCAATTGAATTTTGGTTATACTTTAAATGACCTTTAAACTGGAAAGTGATGTTGTCATTTTAATACCAATTAATTGCTTTGCTAAGCTGACCTCCGTACCAAGGCTGCAGGCCAAAACGCAGCACTGTGAAATCATCATTGTCCAGTAAAATTCAATATCCTATATGTTAAACTCAGAGACTGCGCTTGTTATTGAAGCTAAAAACATTGGGGACTGAGAGCGAATTCCTCCCATCTTTGTATCTTCTTATAGAATCTATTTGTTGCAATATGAAGAAATAGAAGATTTGTCTGTACATTCCTCCTGAGGGAGACATAGCCCTCAGACTTAGCCATTAACACCAGATACAGAATTTCCACTGGGGTCAGTAGCAATTGTGAGAACCCACAGGACGGATGATGAAATATCTTCCACCATGATATCACAGCACGAGAATGGTGTCCATATATTTTATTTATTTTTCAAAATAAAAGGCACAAGCTGTAATATTTAGTGCTTCTACTCAAATTGTAGCTCTGTATGTGACTGCCGGAGGCAACTCACTGCACATGAGTCTCACTGAATGAAAGATTCTGTAAGGGTGCAGCAAACAGACTCAACCCCCTGTGGTATTCGATTTAATTATCATCTTTGGGATTACCGTGTGTTTCCTTCAACTTCTTTTCCAGTTTTTTTTACTTTCAGGTTCAGGGTTTACTAACGCATTAGATATGTACTTTGTCTAACCATTGCTCCTTCAACTCTGAATAAACAAAACCAAAGTAACCATTAAGTAAACTATCTATCCAAGTGTATAAAAAAACAATTCGTTTTTAAAGTTTCATTAATTTATAAGCGGACATTTACGTGCCTTCCTGTTATGGCGACATCCGACTATTTGTTAGCAAACTGACTATTTTTTCTCCATAAGACGCGCAGAGGAAGGGCCAGCTTTATGGTGCGCAATCTCATCGCAAATAACGAATTATGTTACAAATAGACGTAAAGGCGCGAAAGCTATGTTTCTCAACTTTGAAATTAATTTTAATGCATACTGTTTCTCCTGTGTAAAGGTAAGTAAAACGGCCATTGTCTCTACACGCTTTGACCTTCTCTATTATAATTTTCCGCATGTAATTCCCCCTAAGGACTTGTCATGTTTGACCAGGGCTGAGGAGGTACTGCTGGTTGTAGGCTCCCCGTCCCATCACTGCACAGCAGGTGAGGGAGACTGCAATGGACAACTGAACGTACCCCTCCAGGGTAAAGCGCACTTTAAATGCTAGTGAATACATCCAGGTTCACTATGCCTGGGGCTGTGAAGGACGGCGTTTTGTCAGCATGAGAATTTGCTCGCTTAATTCCAGTCTCTAAGTGTGGCGTTTTAACCTAGCTGTGTTCTTACCGATTATTAGCAAGACTAGTAGCTAAATCCCGCAAAGAAACAACTGGTACCACAGGGAGATCCAGGAGAATATAATCCAGGAAAATATAATACAAGAACTGTATGCAGCTCAGAGGGAGAAATCTACTCCTCACAACACTTGAGGCTAAAGGATGGACATATTTCAATTTCCAATGGATTTTTTTTTGTCCTTGGACGCATCACAGTTATTTTAAAAACACGACATATGTTTGTATCCACATAGCTGCATTCAACAGATTTCGCCCGCAGTTTACAGGAGCGGCAGCGGTGTGAAATGAGCGCCCGGCTCCGCAACACGCTGCCTCTCGGGCTCTGGTGTGTAAAAGTGCTTTATGGTGCCTGCCTCGTCCCTTCCTCACTCGCCGGCTCCCCTTTCAGCGCGGCTCCCCGTGTCCCCTCCGAAACAATCAGTGGAGTGGAGACAATGGAGGCGTAATGATAGATCTGTGTAGCTACCATCTGTAAGAGCAGCTGCTCCCTTACATCTGTACAATATGCCGGAGCCGAGAGCCTCAGTAATCTGCATAATAAGCGGAGGGCTTATCCCAGTCTAGTTAATAATCTCGAGCGATCGATGCACTTCATTCCCTCACTGTGGCTGGGAGAAAAACATATTTAAAAAATCAAAGTTTCACGATGCTCGCTGTACCTAAAAATCCACGGTGCAATGGGGAGCTGTTGATTCTGCTAAAACCCACAGGTTTTGCCTGTAATAAGCTTCAACTTCTCAAGAACGGCATACTCAACGAAGTCCGGCTTGTTTTATTGCTGTCTTCCTTGCCGTGATGGGTTGGTTGTTTAATGTAATCCTCAGGGTAAAAATAAGTAAAGGATAAAGAGTTTTTTTTTCTCCAGCCTCCTCTACCAAGCGATCAATAAGTTCCGTCACAGCACCTCGAAACAGGATTAAGGGAACTCTAAAAATCAGCGTTGATATTGCCGCCTTCTCAGATAAACATAGCAGCCCCGTTTTTGTGTCATTTTCGGCAAAGGGCAGAGTATTGGGCAAGTGTAGGAGTAGTTTTACATGGGACAGGAAAATCGTAATCTGTATGGAGAAAAACTGTATGGAAAAGTTTTATTAGCTGCCCTGAAAAACAGAAATTTGTAATGTGTATTATTCATCCGAATTAAAACAGGGATGTCTTTTTTTTATCAGGGTAACATTGTATTCTCCATTCTCCACTGTCTAAAACATATGGGACGACAGCTACAAAAATTCAGATTTCAGATTTTTATACTTTAGAAATGCTATTCACATTATATTACGCATTTACCCGCGAAGTTCAATATGTGTGTGTATATATGTGTGTGTGTGTATATATATATATATATATAATTTTTTTTCTTTCTTTTTTTGGGAGGGGGGGTTCAGGGGTGTGGAAAAGACACGCGCGCTAAGATAAGCAGTGTTGCATTTTTATAAAAGCCCATCACCGTAATATGTATTTTAAAAAGTCTGGATTTGTGCACTCGGTGAAGTTTTTTTTAATACCTTGGGGGTCTATGGGTATTAAAATTCCTTATAAAATTCTCATTTTTATTAATTTAATGCAATTTATTAAACTGGGTATTGGTCCATAAGCAGACACGGAATTGACGGAAGAGGACAGATATTGCCATATTGATAATTCATGTTCTGTGTCCCTGTTACCCTTAGTTGCACTGTAAAATCTCATTATAATGGGCCCGTCTCTGTCTGCAGTTCTCGTCTGCCGATATGCGGGGTGCAGCATGAACGCGTCCTCATTCCGAGCGTAATCCCCCCTCGTCGCGCCTGGCCAGGCCCCAGCCACGGCCGGGGACGCGTTACGTAACCTCCGCCTCAGTTCAAGCGTCCCTCAAAACGCCCTGAGCTCCTCTGTAACAGCTTTTTAACCACTCCGACAGTGCGGATGTGACTGCTGCATTTGGGGCAGGCTATCATTTTGCTTTACAATTGTGGCAACATTCTTCATAATTTGGGAGGGTTTTTTTTTTACATTATACTTGTTCAGTATGTATAGGCTACCTATTTCAATGCTATGCTACCAATTATAAACCTAAAAGCCTTTTGTTAACAAAATAATTATTACTCCTTGAATAGTACCCTGTTCAAATATTGCAATTACACTTGCATAGATAATGATACATAACCAGAACACCAAGCAGAATATAGTTATAGAGCGATGGTCCAGATAGGTCATCATTCACAAACCTGGCGAAAGGTTATTGACACATGGGAATGAGCCCGTATACTTAATTTAAAGAGCACCCTAAAGGAGCTGGTGTTACCATGAGACGCGTGCAGAGCATCATGTCAATCACAAGCTTGTTCTCTTCGCAACCTGTGTGCTTCCTCACGGCGAGGGAAATAATGTCTGTCTAGTTCCTCATGCTCAGCAGCACAGGCTGGATTCTCAGCCCCTGCGCCGGCCATGATCTCCTACCTGCAGATTACATTATGGCCAGTTACGGTATTCTGCCATTCTGTAAAAGGCCCTGATGGACCCTCCCCGCCCCCCCCCCCACTCCTGTCTGCAATGAACGAGCAGGTCGTCTGGAAGTCTGAGAGCGAAGTGGAAATGCTTCATGACAGGAGTTGCCGTTAGAACTCCGCAGAAACTTCCCAGCAGCTACGGCCGTCTGCGCAAGGCGCACCGTAAAAAGTCCCGAGATTTACGAGGACCTTTTCCATCCCAGACTTAGGCACCATCTGATAAACAAGCAATCTTAGCTGCGGGCTAAATGATGCTCTTTGAGGTTCTGATTTACAATGCTGTGAATGATGTATCTGTGGTTTCAGTTCCGAGCCCCTACTGTGATTAGTCACCCGTGAGCTGAAACATTTCGTCTTAGATCTTCGGCTTGCGGCCCCGGGAAGGACTTGAAAATGAAAGAATAGAAAAGCGATGCCGGTTGATTTTGGAGTTAATAAGTGGAGAGAAATAAACTTTGTGCAGATGCAAATGACTTGCAGCTTTCGGTAATTTCCCCCGATTCCTGTTGAATCCGGACTGGCCTTTGCTGGCGGGCTGCGGGATCCGTTTCCCTGCCTTTTAGAGGAACGCACTGGGGCATTGTTGCCCTGTTTCTTACATTCCTGAGAAGTGTGAGGCAGGAGCAATCCCTTGATGTCTTACCCTCGCCCTCATGGTAATAAATGAGTCACAGATTTGAAAAAGCTCGTCCGCCTCACATCTTATCTTTTATCACAGCACGTTGGAGCCTTCGGCCTCTCCTATGGAGTGTGGTGCACTCTTCACCCCACATGTAGGTACTGCAGGGCAGGTCACGTGACTCACACAAGCTCCCTATTCCAGTGCTTTTAAGTGAAGGATAAACGGCAATTCCTACCATCAACCATCTCCTGGTGGCCCTAGTTAAGTTGGTCTCAGCACCAAGGCAAGGTGCTATTTTTTCCCTTACAGTTCTTAGCGCCCAGCGTGACGCTTCATAGGTTCCGGAAACCTCAGCAGCTCACCCAGACCACATTATACTTAGAATAGCCTCAGGTTTTACCAGCTGCTTACTGAACTAAGGGCCTCAAGGTTTTGTAGTGCAGGCTGTGGAACACCAGAAAGAAATCCCACCTGCTGTCTCTGAGTGTGGCTGAAGTTTGAGTATAAGTACGAGTACAAGTACGAGTACAAGTATGAGTATGAATGCAAATATGAGTAGAAATGCTGATAAAACACAAGCCGATTTCCTAGTGAAATGCCATGGTAGCCATTATAGATGTCTATGTACTGTAAGTATATAAGCTCCCAATTAACATATACTTATTGTTAAAAAGAAATGTATTTATTCTGTTTTTAGTACAATGTTTTGATATTATGTTGCCTGAAATTTATTATAATAATCATAAAGTTCAACCATTCCTTTGGTCATTATCGAGCACGCGCAATTTTTCACTTTGAAAATGGTGTGTTGAGAGATGTATTTTCAAGTAAATGCTTTTAGGTAGTAAATTACTTCTGATTGCAGCTGGATGAGCATGTAGCCAAGGTCATAATGTGAGCTGTACATTTACGCTTATAAATTCAACTTAATTTGACAAGAGTCTTCAGGAAAGGAAATCGCTTCATCCTTAAATTTATGACACACAGACTTGTGTATTTACAAGTTTGTGGTGCATGACAGGAACTTCTGCAGCCTGTATATTAACCAGTGAATTAAGCTTTAATGATAGCATTACGTAAATGGAAAAAACAGTCATTGATCATTTGCCGTTTTTTTTTTATTTACTCTCAGTTTTCCCTTTCCAGAATATGCAAATTGAGTTTTGTGACTGCTATCAACAATTACAAAAAATGTCAGAAGTCAAGTATTTTGTTTGGTTTAAAAAGGGGCTAAGGGTGTCATTGTGGGAGTAGGGTTTTTCCCATGGAAATGAATGGATGGTCATAACTAAGAGGGGAATACAAACACGTGTATGCCTATGTGTGTGTGTGTGTGTGTGTGTGTGAGAGAGAGAGAGTCTTTACACCATTTAAAAAAATACTGCCCTGTTTTATTCTGTATTTCCTGATTATATTCTCTGCAGTTTCAGTCCATTGTACTGAAGACTTGGATCTATACAGGACTCCTACCTCCAGATATACTTGAATGGATTTCAGATGGTTTTCAGCTGTATTGATCTAGGACATAGCTACATGCCAGGATCCAGCTCACAGGGTAATAAGCACTCCAGGTCACACGGGCAGCATGTGGCATTTATTCACTGTGTGGTATTTTGCTGTGGTCAAAGCCAAACGCTCAGTGGGACTCTGAGAAACGGTGCACCTTCAGAAACCCTTCTGTCACTGTGATTTACCTTCCAGTCAAAATGGCAAAGTTGTCTATTGCTGGGACCACATTGATTATTTTTTAGGAGGGTTACCAGGCCACTGATCATTGACTATAGTCCGTGTTGTGGTCAGATTGGATGGTGATGATGGATTAGACAGGAGGTCCAGTGTGCAGCTGAATAATGTCAAGGTTAACATACACTGTATGGCAACCTTGGAAAATACACCACCATAATACCCTTCAAAGTCAACATTCACCATATGGCAACCCTTGAATATACACCACTGTAATATTCTTTGAAGTCAACATATACTGTATGGCAACCTTGGAAAATACACCACCATAATACCCTTTAAAGTCAAAATTCACCGTATGGCAACCCTTGAATATATACCACTGTAATATTCTTTGAAGTCAACATGCAGTGTATGGCAACCTTGGAAAATACACCACCATAATACCCTCTAAAGCAGGAGTGGGCAGTCTTATCCACAAAGGGCCGGTGTGTATGCAGGTTTTCAGGATAACCCGAAGGTCAGCTGTTCAAACCCAGGTGTGAGAATTCTTCAGCCAATCAGTCCTCTAATTAGTGATCTAATTAGTGAGTTGCAGCGAAAACCAGCATACATGCCGACCCTTTGCGCATAAGATTGCCCATCCCTGCTCTAAAGTCAATATTCACCGTATGGCAACCCTTGAATATACACCACTGTAATATCTTTGAAGTCAACATACAGTGTATGGCAACCATTGAATAAATACCACTATACAACTCCTTAAAAATACCATGCAATGTACCGTGGCCAGTGTTTATACACCACTGTAATACTGCTATAGCTAAATCCTTTATTTTAGGGGATTTCCACTGTTGCAGCTGAATGTCAGTTGCCCCTTTACAGTCTTTACAGCTTGGCAGGACATAGACAGTGCAAGCAGGATCCCCATTGACAGTGGCAGGGAGTTCATGTCAGGGCGTTCAATGCCACAGAGATAACTAACACAGCCCAGCATTTAGCATGGATTTAAATATAGGTAACATCTGTTTCCTTTCATGTTGCAAGGTGTGTACAGGCAGCAGAGTCTGTACTGGAAGAAAAACCTTTGGCATTATATTACCTTTCTGAGAAGTCACTGCCAAGCTCTGCTGGGTACTTGTTATTACGTATAACCTGCCTGCTAGTATCAGAAAGTACTGTGATGCAGTGTGTGTGAAAGTGAACAAGTAAAAAACTGTCATTGTTGACACAGCACAGCACACAGTGCCCAACGTCAAAATGCGTCCTTTGCATTTAGCCCATTTGTGACATAGCAGTGGGCAGCTAGTTCAGCACTTGGGGGGCGGTGCTTGGGGGTGGGACCAGCAAACTGTCAATCACAAGTGTGTTTCCCCAGTCTTTTGGCCACCCCTGCCCCATTATGGGATGTATAAGTAACATACATGCCATGTGTGGCTTAAATGAACATAATTAATGAATGAAGAATAAGGACGGGTTTGTGTGATGCCGTTAAAGTATATAGTTTATATGATATAAAGAAGTCCTGGGAGTAGTCAAGGGATTCAGAAATGACATTTGAGGCTGAGGTTTAATGTTGTGTTAAAATCTCAAGGAGCTGTCAAGGGCGGACGATGGTTTGTTGGACAAAATGCTGTCATTAGATTAGGAAGCTGCAGTTACGCAAACATATTTAAAGCACTTTAAACACTTTCAGAGGATGGCAGATATAAATACATTTATTTTAACATGAGATTTTTTTGTTTGATAGACAAGTTACTATGACAGACAGTAAAATGCTACAAATGTTTGATTATGAGGTGGATGCTTTGAAGGTGTGATAAGGTGTGAATTCTGTTTGCTTTTATGTCAGGACAGGCGTAATGTTTAAGAAATACACAAGCATTTTAAGTAATTGCATGAGGGTATCGCTGGCTAGGAGTGATCACAATCTGTAAATGTGTTTGTGTTGCTGTTACTTGTCTTATAACAGTGTATAATGCGATAAAAATGGCCATATGTCAAGTTGGGGACCCCAGGAAATGTACAGAATTCTGAGAAATTTTATATTAGAGAATAAAATGTCATTAAGGTTTAAAAGTCAGCTCAGGAATCCACTTACTTACACGGCTTACTCACAGCGTCCGTGTTTATCTGTTTCCGCAAGCTCAGGTTACTAGGGCAACATTAATGGTGAATATGATTCTAAAAGATAATTTCCAACATAAAAGCAGTACTTTATGTGCTGGAAGTATTTTATACTGTAGAAATGTTTCCTTGAGCGGCAGGGTAGAGGGAACGGGGTCTGAGGTAAGCCCTAGGCTGTTCTAATGAGGGGAGGTGTTTTACAAAACAGACTCTGTTATCAGCTGCTTAATCCTGTCGCTTTTATTGGCTTTATTGGTTCATTCAAGGGGGTCTGTTGACATCCCCATTGCCCTGTTAAAAGCCCCCTGCATCACGAGCCAATGTGGAGTGTTCTTTACAGAGAGGGGCCCCTTGGCACCCAGGGCTCCCTGGGGGCCTGTGATTTTCCTGCTTAAAGTGGCTACTGTCAACCCTAATTTGTCCTTCGTCTCCTCCCCTTCCAGGCAGGGATGCTTGGTGAAAGTTCTTTTTTTTTGTGAGAGAGACTGGACATGTTCCGTGCTTTTGGTGGCTTATGGCAAGCAGAGGACACCGCGGGTAATCATTACCAGGGTAGAACAAAAGAACCAAGTTACATCACAAGTCGCACGTGACCTGTGAAACACGGTCTGCCCGGCACGCACATGAGCACAGACTGCTCCACCATGGCCTTTTAGTCTAGCATCTCTTTATGCTATAACCCACTAGCAATAAAAAAAAAAACGAGCAGGAAATCACGTTGACGTATACAAGTGGTGTCCAAAGGGTGCACTCATATCCCTAGTCAAGCTATATTTTATGAAACAGTTAAACAACACATTTTTATTAAACGTAAATGACAATAAATTGAAATAAGAAAGCCATACAGGGTTGGGCTACAGGGCCGTCAAAACTTCGCAAGACAACATTAGGATGTGGCATAGGATCGTAAAAGTATCCCACTCAATTATCAGGCGTCGCATCTTTGAAATTCCGCATGCAAACGCTCCTAGCAGATGTGAAAACCCAAAGTTCCAAATTATCCGGGAGTCGGAGAGCAAAATTACAAGCTACCGGCAAATTGCGACTCGTCACGTGATTCCCTTCGAGCTCTTCTCTGTGGACAACGATTGCTTTGTACTCGGGGCTATTAAGAGCCGGATGATTGCGGATAATAGTTACTGACATGATTTGTGGCTGCTACATGCACGGCTTTACCGGGTTAGCCAAAGAGAATTGCCGTATTTGATTTATCAGCCTTTGATTTCCAAAGAAAAATCAATGAAGCAAGGTAATTCTTTTCAGCTATCCAGCCATCCACTTCAATGATAAGCCATTCGACGACCAGTCAAGAGACGTTTCTTTTTCAATTATTCCCGACTTGTTTACATTAGATTCCCCGGAAGAGACGGCTACAAACGTGTAAAACCTTGTAGGGCTGTCTTCTAATGAAACGAACTAAATACAATTTTAGTCCGATGTGGAAAAGAATCAGTTATGGGGAAAATTGTTCTGTATCTCAGTTTTGGGCCAATTTCCTCTCCACTGTTTTGCGGTGTATGGTAGGAGGAAGAGTATGGTAATATAATATGCATAATTCATACGCCTGGGCCCACTCTAACGTTTTGATTTTGCAGTCCTGCCCATTTATTTGAGGGAAAAAAATTAATGTTACAGTGTCCATTACAGGGTTTACAAGAGCGGGCGAGGTTATAACACTTTATGCACAACAAGTTGAAATGTCCTGCAGACTAAAAACTGATTGTCTGCTTTTCAGAGAGCTGTGAAGGGTTCTGCTTGTGTTTTTTTCCGCTAAACGAAAATGTGTTTCCTTGCTATGGAAATCCGAATAGTGTTACGTGGTAACTCACGCTGTTGTGCATTTGCGTCTGTCTCTCACTTGTAGTTTTCAAACATAAAATTACAAAATGGTTATGACGAATAAGGATTTGTACGAATGCATTATGTAAACATGAAAGCTGTTTCCGGATTTTCTTTTATTTATTATATTTGCGCGATCCGTGAAAGCGGCGTTTAATTCCTTTACAGTTCAGAGTTTTGGGCGATGCTTTAATTAAGGACTGGTAAAGCAGGGTGAATCCGGCACCATTAGAGGAGATGATGTAGGCATCGCTGTAACAGTCTTTAGGGCTGCAACCACAGATCAATGTTTCCCACATCAGGGGTAACTATACCTGTTATTTAACCCAACATCTGACGGACATTAATTATTACTAATCAGCTAATAAGGATATTTGTTATTGAGTTTTAAGTAATGTATAGGCACAGTGTAGCTTAATTTAATCTTATTAATTTTATTTTATTGTGTCAAATGGTAGTTCAGCCATTGAAAAGTATATCGTTGGACGTCGAGCATAGAAAAAAATGAATATACCCTGAATTGAAATGAATAAAATAAGACGACGTGCCCTATTTTTCATTAGATCCAGAGACGCATACAGGAAAATAGTTGACAACTTGACAATGTTAAAATGCATTTGAAATATACCCAGCATAACATTTTCTGTGATGTATTCCAAATAAATGCTATGAAAGAACCTGTTCAGGTCTATCCTATATCATAGGTATTCAGCAAATAAAAAAGCGCGCACATAACTTTCAACACGTGGTAGATTCTGCAAATGCATTTTTAGGAACTATTTTAGTCCAATGGTTTACTTATATCCAGTGTTTGGGGGAAAAAACTTAAATTTCCCTTCGAAAAGATACCGAAGTACGTAAAAGATATATTTCAGATTTATATCAGATAAAGTCTGGAGTATATGTGGAGTACTTGCAAACCTTTATTTTATAGCGAAAATCACTTTGAATCTATTAACATTTTCTACAAAACAACCTACCCAGTAGTATAGGTTCAAAACGTAGTGTATGCAAGTACGGGCGAATGAAATACCGTGCATATCATCAACATTTGATTAGATAACTATGCAAAAAAGAACGGCAACTGGAGTATCCATTATGAATGTGTGTTTAATAATGCCTATTATGAATTACCAGTCGTGAAATTTATGTAATTTATTACCATAATTATATGGTACTGCAATATATTTGTGGCTTAGAATTGTGTTTATAACATATTACATGTAAGATATTACATGTATGTGTTTTTGTAAGGCCCGACGTAACTTTTTAGTAAAGTTTAGAAGGCACGCATCAATGTATTTGGTAGTCAGTATTTCACCGCTCAACACTGACACCATAACCTAAGGCCAGTAGCTGGCATTTTCCATCTGAGTATTTTTGTGTTCTGTATTTTTAATGCTTATTAATGCTATGTATGGGTGGTTTATTAAGATATGTTTTGCATAATTTATATTTCCATATTCAGAAAACATTTTCCATTTTGATAAAGATCCCAGTATTTAAACAGTGTGCGCAGGATAATACGGATGATTGATAATGCTCTTTTGCAACTGATACTGGACCCAGAGCGTAAAATGATTAGTAACCGGACGAAAAACACATTTCAACGTCGTTCAGTTGTTATATATTAACGGAATATTGTCATGTACAATGTTGGCGAAGAAAGCCTAAGAATATAACTTTAATTTTGAGTACTTTTAAGCTTTTTGTTTGATTTTGGCAGATTATTGTCAAAATGGGTCTAAAAGCGACACTGCCCCCTAGTGCTGTCAGTACTAGCTGACATGTCTCAGATTCTTCACCCGTATTAAATAAGGAAAAAATAGGTTTAATGTCGCTCATAATCACCAGCGAAAACGAGCATTAATAACTCCTGCTCGTAGCGCTAATTATAAAGAATAAAATAATATGTAATGTTTCCGTAATTAAATTACGACTACATTTTGATCGGACTTGTGATGAGATGAAATTATAATAAACGGAATGTTTTAGAGGTGATGTAGGTTTGTACCATTTAGCAGTAAAAAAAAAATCACAGTAGAACTTACCACTAAGAAAACACTAGGGACTTCGAATCCACTTTAATGCGGATTTTTTTATGCATATTGTTTGAATCGAATTTATTGCACGTGATGTTATTCTTCATACAGGCAACAGAACTTTACCGTGAAGACTTTCTCGCCCACCCCCCAGAATGTCTGTCTGTGTAAATGACTCGCGGTGACTGCAGTGCTCGGCCCCGCTGTCAGAGTAAGCGGGGGGGGGGGGGGGGGGCCGGGGGCCGCGGAGCCTCCCGTCTGGGGCCGGTGGGGTAAGACAGCTGGGCGGACGGAGTCGCGCGGTGGTAAGCACCTCCCGGCTGGAGAGGCGGGGG
>JAODKM010000034.1:9652197-9662839 GCA_026780845.1 Petrocephalus sullivani
CAGGTATATACCATCTGATGCCGCTCTTAAGCTCGGGGCGTCACTGGACACGCCGACGTTTCGCCGAAAGTTCATTCATCAGAAAAGCAGCATATTTTGAAAAGGGTAAAAGTCCCACACGGCTCTGTCAGAGAAGCACAGCGAAGAGATGCTATAGATTATTTTAATCCCCCTGCCAGATATAAAAAGGATAATTACATATTTGTGGTGGAAGCTTTGTGGTGAAAAAAATCAATACGACATTTTTTTTTTCCTTCACGTGACACTTCATTAAATGTGAAAAATCCTGAAGCTGAGAAGCTGAGCTTCGCAATTAGACCCTACTGCTGCCGTCGGGTCTGTAATGGCCTGTTATTACTACCCAGTTTATCTGAGTTAGTGGTTGCACTAGGGTAGTAATTGGAAACCATTGATTATGCGCTTTATGTACGCCTTTGCAAATCATTGTGGAGTGAAGCAATAGCCAGTTAGCCCCTCTAATGAAGCACTAATTGCACTAAGTAGGTTAAGATGTTAGTCAAATTGCACTGAAGTGGATCTGTGGAGATGGAGCCAAGGTGTCGGGGGGGGGGTCTGACCCATGCTTTGTCTCCACTGTATGAGAAAAGCAGTGTGGATAGAAATGTATTCCAGATCAGCTCACTGGCAGTCTGCGAGATAGAGTGGGCAGCAAGAAATCAGAGAAGGGGCCTAGGATGGTGGGGGGGGGGAACCCCCCAGAGTGATGGAATATTAAGTGTCCTGCCTGCTTCACGCTCCCCATGACCGGCCTCCTAAATTGGGTCTTTTAAGCTGTTTCTGAAACGGCGACGGCCGACAGACTTAGAGGGGCCCCGTGTTATTTATTTAAGCCGCCCCTGACATCTAATAAGGAGCAGTGGCTGGAGGGCCACTCTGTGAGGACGCCCCCTTGTGGTCGTGGCCCTGCCATGCGCACGTAGCCGCAGTGAGCCTCCCACCCTCTGCCTAAGCTGGATTAGAGGGGAGATGTAACTACAGCTTTTGGAAAAATCAGACTTTTGTATTTAATTGCTTCTGGGTAAGTGGAACTTTCTCTTGTTGGTGGTCTTTAGGTCAAATATTCAGAAGAGATGCTTTTAATTCTTAAAATCGGAAAGCCAAATGGTAGCATTGATCCTTCCAGAGTCTATCCCAGAGGCTACAGGTGCGAGGCAACAAACTACGCAGGATAAGGGCACCAACCCATCATAAGGCACACTCATACACCAGTAGGTCACACGCGCACATCTATGGGCAGTTTGGTAACTCCAATTAACCTCAGCATGTTTTTGGATTCTGGAGGGAAACCAGAGGACCCAGAGGAAACCCCACAATGACACAGGGAAAACATGCAAACTCCACACACGGAACCCTGGTGGAGACTTGAACCCAGATCCGAGGTGCACCCCGTGCCTACCCCAGAAGGTACAGGTGCAGGATGGGGCAAGAACCCATTGCAGGGCACACGCAATGTATCGTAAATTTTCAGAAGTAATAATAAACAAATACTTATATATTATGTATGCACATATATGTATATGCAGTGAGAGAGAGTACAGTATAAACTCAATATAATAGCCAGCAAATGAGCAGAATTCAAATGAGTTTCTTTTATACCGTAAGTATGGCTGACTGTGCTTTACTTAAAATGGCCATTAGACACTGAGCCCCCTGGTGCTCGCTGTGGGAACAGCAGCCTGTCCAGCCCAGTTCATTAGGGATCGCTCCTCTCAGGAAGGCCGGCACTTTCACGCCTCCGCTCGTCCGAGACCGGCCCGGCACGGGGAGGCCTGGGGATCGGCGGCGCGGGCGGCCTCCCTCCCGCTGATCGGGCTCGGTCAAACACCCTAAACCGTCTTTATCGCTTTTAATGCGTGGCGTCTGCTGGAGGAACTCGCTGGCTAGATGTTTGCCGTGGGTGGCCGCGGGGACAGAAATCTCCATCATTACCAACATGGCGGGGGGGTGGGGGGGTGCTGAATTTCTGGGCTTCTGCCGTGGTTTCTGGGCAGGGAAACGGGACCAGGCGTGGCTGTCATCGCGCATGACGGGATTAATGTCATCTTATAAGAAGGGGAAAAGCCTTCTTATAGTTATTTATTCTGCTTTATTCACATTCTGTTGGCTCGCTGGGAGCAGAAGCTAATGTCTGATCTAATTTGTAGCCTTTTAAATTCCAGACAGAGATTCTTTACATATCTCTTGAGCTCATGGCTTCATTCGGTGCAGCTTCTCTCCTGTCTCCTTTTGGGATTCCTCCTAAACCCGGCCAATTTAATATCTGTGGTGCCGGCAAGATTTACATTGGTTTGTACTTGGTTGGCTCCAACTATGGCCTCATGCTACTAAACAGCCTGCTTTAATTACCGCTCGCTAGTATTCCTCTCCGATGCCTCTCGTTGTCCTCCTCCTCCTCTCTCCTCACACCTAGGCCAATTGGAGAGAGCAGGAGCCGAAGACTTATTCCCCCAGCTGATTCTTTGTGCTTCTTGTTCAGGATCTGTAATTGGATCTGTGTGTGCGCCGCGCGCGTGTATGTGGGTGCGTGCGATTCTTACTCTCTGCTAATAAGCGGCTTACTTTGGCTCCCTCTAGACTTAACCCATCGCAGTTTTGTTTTATGAATTTTACAAGGGGGTTTCATTAGACGCTTTAGTCTATGCAAAGTGTAGGTTGGGGGGGGGGGCGTGCCGAGGCAGGCCGCTCGCACACTCGGGGCACACCGTTGTTAGTGGCGAGGCTCGTAACTTCCGTTGAGGCCGGTGACGGAGGAAACGGGGGCCGGGAAACATGAAGTGATATTAACCTGTGCCCCCCCCAGCTAAGTATAATTGTTTAGCGCCGGTGCTTTCCCGAGGCAGAGGCTCTCATTATCTTTACGCGTACATGATGGTGCCGCTGATGTAGCTATGGAGGCTTGTTCGGGAGGATTCGGGTCAGGGCCAGAAGCGAGCTACCTGCCAGTGGATTTTAAGGTAGAACCCGTCGACAGGGAACCCCACTAGGTAGGGGGGCTCGTCTCGAGAGGAGACAGAGGCCGACTCCCTTTCAGTTAAACCGTCCCCTTCTCTGAAAATTTATCTTTTAATTACCGCACTGCCGGGCGACGGGGGCCGTTTATCCAGCCGGTGTGCGTTTAAACACATAAAGGAGATTCAGTTGTGGCATTAAATTGGCAATTGTGGTGGGGGGGGGGCAGGGGGGGGAAATGCCACGGTCAATGTGCGCTATTTTTAGCACGGACAGAGAAGCGTGGATGAAATCTACATCTGAAGCTTCCGGGGGAGGGAGGGTGGCAGTGAGGCCGGCCCCCCCTGAAAGCGGAGGGGTTTGTTTGCCGTGGGCAGACTAATGACCAGCTGAATAACCCAGCTTGACATGTATACCTGGTATAATGAGGAGGGGTTGGTTGAGGTGGACCCCTGTCTTCTTCATCCTGTCTTTTTTTTCTCCCCCCCCCCCCTGCCCCACCGGCTCCTTTTTTTCTCTTCCCTTCATCGCCAGTCTAAAGCGGTGAGGGACTTTAAACTCTCGTCTCCCTGCCTTCACCCCCTCTTTTCTGAGCGTGTAATGCTTCCATCTGGAGAATGTTTGAGAAACAGGGAAACAATAAGAGGAAGTTGAGGGTGGTGGTGGGGGGGGGGTGTCAGACTGTCAGTAATCTGACAGCTATGGTAACTACCCTCTAATCCAGACGGCTCCAGCCACGCTCCGACCTGACACCGCCGGCTCTGACTGACAGCTGAAGACCCAGCACATTCCACTGGCAGAAGTGACATCCAGTCTATTAAGGCAGACAAGCACAAAGCAAAGATTTGCCCTGACTGCCTGGCACTGAAGCCAACTACAGGGGCTGATTGGAGGGCTTCCCGGGGAAGGTGTCAGATTCCAGCTCAGATGATAACCATATTGTAATGATGCTACTGGACAATGAGGCCGCATGATTGCCAATGCTGACAGAAGAAGTTTGCGTCTCGATATTACACATTCATGGGCCGCTCACAATAGGCGCGGTCTCCAGGTCCCAGACGCCAGTCAAGAACCGGCCAGCGGCGCGAGCCCTATCCTCTTCTCATTCTGCGCTGGAGGCACTCGCAAACACGTGATGGACCGGCCGAGGGGGGTGCGCTGGACAGCGAGGCAGGGCCAGGGAGGGAAATGGAAAATAATTGCTCTTTATCATTCTTATCCTGACCGCACTTACGCAGATAAGGAGATAACTTAACGTTCATTTGAGCCTGTCACCAGCTGACTTGGAACGCAGCGCTTAGAGTATCATCTCTATCTGTACGCACCATTAGAGGGGGGTGTCGCGTGATGCACGCCACCCTCTTGGTTTTTTTTCCTCTACTGTAGAAAAGAAAACAAATAATTGGTTCAAGTCGGGTTTAATTGTTTGTGCTGGCAGCTTGTTGTACTGTGGTGCTGTTCATTAGTATAGGTGCACAACACACCAGGCTGGCCAGTGAATATCCAATAAGCCGCTCTCCCCAGAACCTTCACCGGCCAATGAGAAGGTGGCGGATTATGCAAATGAGCCTCCGACTCTCTGTAATAACGGAGTGGGATCAGCGTTTGCATGAAGATTTAGTGCTTAATTATAAGAGGGTGTATTTTGTCCATAGCTGTTTAGCCTTCAGCATACCTGATTACGTTTTCACACATGGAATACACGTAACAAATCTTTACAAAACTCTCACAAATCTCCAGATTGTTGCATTGTATATCGATGGGAGTCCCACACGCTCTAGGTAATACCGGCATTGTCAGATATTTTCTAAATCAGGAAATCACACATATTTTGTTAACGCAAAAACTTTATGGTGCAAGTAATAACCCTTGGACGTGAACCCACGGCTTAGTGGTTCGGAACCCGTCGAAGCAGAGCGGGAACTTTTTTTTCCAGTTAACTGCTGGATCGATTTATCCCCTTACGTGTCGCTATGCTCATTAGCTTGTGCATTTTTTGTTATTTTAAAAACTTACAGAAGAGCCCTCGGCGATGACTATAAAGAGTATTTTTTATGGTCATTTTTCAAAGGTAATGAATTTGACAGATTTCTATGGTGGAACACTGGCTTACAAATGCCCAGAGGGGCAGATTCGCCCCTGGTGTCTGAATAAAGACGCAGCTCCTTACCAAAATCGCGGCAGTCGACTCTGCCCAATATCGCTCCAATTAGCCGGCCCGAGGATGCCCTCCCTTCCATACCTTGCAGAACAGCCCAAGGCACTATCTCTCTCTCCGCCTTTCCCAGAAAGGCCACCCTGTACTCCATCTTACTTTAGTCCTAGATCTTGGAGACTCAGGGAACAAGCCGGTCTGAGCGATGGCCAGTGAAATATAAACTCAAGGCAGCTACTGAAGATCCACTTCTGCTGGTACAAGATAGAACGCTAACTAGCCTCACCAGCAACCGAGCTGTCCCTCAGTGATGCTGTCTCTCGACAACTGTTAAAATTCACTCATGCATTCATTGACACATTGATTGTCATTCATTTATTTTAATAATGTAAAGGGCCTTCTTTAAAGGGTCTGGGCTTCCTGGAGACGACTAGGGGCAAAGGCCTGGGATTTTGATAACTACAACATTTTTGTTTCCCTGCATTTCTGGTCCCTGCAAAATCTTCTAGGTTAATGACGCTCAGCTGGTTCCTATTGAAGCTATTGTGAGCCAGCTGGACTTAAGGGACTCTCATCATCAATTAAAGCAGTACAAATCCGGTATGGACAGCTGTGTTCCTCCAGCTGTATTTGGATACAATGTCTCGTACCAACTTGCACTAGACCACAATCAATATGCTACCATGTTTCTGTTCTTCATGACAAAAATATCGACATTGCAAAGCATTTTTTGGGGTTCTGGAATTCTGAACAGCAGCGCTGGGGAGATGGGTTGTAAAGCCATCACTGAACAGAAATTGGGCTTGAACCTACAGACAGTCTTGATAAAGTAAGGAATGTTTGCCCCACTCACCCAGGTGACGTGGAGGAGGACTGGGTCGTCAGGGGTAACACCCTAGCCATCAGGGACACTTAAAGTCATCAGCATCTTGCTGAAGCTGACCAGAAGTAGAATCCACGCATCTGAAGCCCACCCTTAGGCAAGGCGCCTACGTAGGGGCCGAGCGCCACCCCACCAATTATCTCAGGGCTGAACAATGCTGCTCGCACGCGTCCTCTTTTGTTGTGGTCCCCGATTATTTCATTTAATTTATTATCACACTTTGTAAATTGCCCGGGCTGTGTTTTGCCTTCTGCGGCACGTCATTCCTGCTCCGTGCGCATGCAGTCCAACCACAGCCGTAATGAGACAGATAATTTAGGATATTTTTTATTCAATGGCTAGTTAATTGGTTGCCACTAGTGTCTCGGCAAAGGTTAAACTTATAGTTGCATGTCACCAATTAGAATTCCAGCTGGCTTTATCCATGTGGAAATATTTATGTCAAGAAGTCAATGCTTGGGTAGCTAACGACATGGCAGACCTGAACACAAGCACCGAGGCCATTTAACGTTTTGCTTTTTAGTTTTTTTTTCCCTTTTTCCCTCCAGGGCACATCCTCTGATTTGAACATGCATAATTTTATTAGTCAGACAGTAGAATCAATGCGTGTATAATCAAAACTATATTGGCAGCATTTTCAGTCGCTCCTCTGTGGTGGAGAGGGTGAGTTAAAAAGATGAAGAATAAATGCATTTACATGCTCTCAGTCAGTCTAGCAGATAACAAAGCCCCTGTTCTCAGTGTTAACACTGCAGATTAGGTCAAGCCTTTTCCCCTCCGAGCTCCTCTCCTGTAAATGACGAGTTTTGATGTGAAACAAGCAACATGTCAGAGCGAGTTGAAAGATGTAGGCATTTTCTGCCATGTCACATTGACAGGCCACCGAATATTTGGGCCATTAGGGGCTTATTAGTGAGTAAATGACCAGATGGTTCAGTGATGCACAGAGATGGACAAGACTGGATGCTACTAATCAGCACTGTCTGTGCTCGGTGTCAAATCACACGACATGGTAACCCATGGCAACCGAATAAAAGTTAACATTAGCAAGTCAATTTGAGATCTGTGTGCTGTAAACAGACTTATAACTGACCTCCCAGGGCTCCTTTGAAAACGGCTGAATGTTTTTCCCTACAAAGAGATTTTTAAATTGTTCCAGTACATGTTAGAATCCTGCCCGATTCACAGTATATGCAAAAGGTGAATCTGTCATCGATTTTATTTCACATGTGACACATTCCTAGCAAAATGCAAATGTGAGGTAAGCAACATCAAGCTGATTGTTTCAATATTTTCCATTTCAGTGGATTTGTACTGTAAGGTCGATTACTGTAACTAATACACAAGAAGGGTGTGGATTAAAGAGATTGTTCTTACGGTCCATTTATAGAATAATAGCGAAATGTCAAAGCACAATGTTGTCTATTGATATTTTCTACCCATATATATTACATCTCTTTATCTAAGAGACTTCATTAGTTTACTTGAAACCCCTTCCAGAGCTTTGCCGCCCATGGTAATAAACAGCGATGAAACCGATCTAATTGTTGCTGTCATAAGACTACTGACATAATGCATGATAATTACTACGTGTAACCCAATTAAAAAGCATGAGAAATGTGCACTGGGTACAAAGGAAGCTTTCTTAAGGCTCTTGCCTTGCAGGGGTAAATGTTTCCCTTGTTTCAGCCAATCGGCTTAATGTAAAAACAGTATGAATGAATATGCTAACTAATCTGATAGATCTGCAGCTGCCGAAATTGCAACAATACTGATCCAACAACATAACTTGTAAACATTTTTCCCATATTACTGTCCTTGTTTGGTGTTTGAAATATCATGAGTAAATGCTTCTTTTATGCGCTCTCAAGCATCACTATATTGTTGGGATCCATTTTTACCGACTGAATTGCAACTTTAAATTTAATTACACCCCCCCCCCCCCCGCCTGTTCAGTTGGGTGTTTTTGGTCCGCTCTCCCTTTAAGTAGCAGAGAATGCGGTCGCACATAAATATTATGAACATTATGTAGCTTAGAAACAGTAGGATTCCATGTTATTACCCCCCCATTACACTGAATGGGCCACGTTGTTATTATTTGTCATCATATGCTAATTACACATCATTAATGTTAGACCTTAATGGCCCTGGAAGTGGGTAATAGGCTGTAAAGCTGAGAGGCTCTTTGCAGGCAATCCGGGGGGGTGGGGGGCTGCATCACATGCTAATGACGTTCAGCCCTTTTATCTTGGTAGATTAAAACGGAAGTGACCCCAGCCCTCAAAATAAGCCTTTTGACATCTGTAATTGAAAGAGACAACAAGCCTTTGTTCTGTCACGGGCAGCGGGAGGCGTCAGTCTGGGTGTATGAAGCTAGCCAGCGCCGACTGCTCACCCGTCCGACCTGCCGGCGCTTAGCCAGATTAAATCTATCGCCATCTACCACTGTCATGCTTCTGGTTGAGGGTCGGGGTTGGGGAGAGTCCTCCATCAACAGGATTAGCCAGGTGTCCATGAGCATTGGCATCTCCGGACACAGAGGAGAACAGCATCATCTTGGATAACAAACCCATCCAGGTAGCCTGCAGACGCTGTGCCGCCGATGCATTATGGGAAATCAGACTCTCACCGATGCATTGTGGGAAATCAGAAGATGTGCTGCTTTTGTTGTGTGTTAGGTGAAGTACGCACCTGGCTTTGAAGATGTTTCTGTCCAGGAGAAGCCAAACTACATATCAAACTGGCAGTAATAATTAATTGCGATAATACAGTGAGGCGTAAGGCAGCACAGGTTAGGCCACAGAGTGACGGGATGGTAGAATGCGCATCTGGTGTGCCCGTGCGGGCAGGGCCCATCTCCGGCCTGCCAGGAACAGGAATGTGGCAGCTGGTCCCACCTGGCTCTGCGTCGCCCCATGCCCAAGCGCCGACCCCCAGTGCCGGGCGTCCTCCTGGCTGGTCAGGGTGCAGATGTGGCCTCTAACACCTGGTAGGAGGTGGTCGAGCTTCGAAGCCTGCAGGCTTGTGGCCAGTGAGTGCTGAGGGCAGGCGTGTGTGAGTGTGTGGGGGGGATGCCCTTAATGGCCTGTGACCTTGCACCCTTTCACCCAGAACAGGCCCTTGAAACAGAGGGCCTGCTGGCTGCCCCCTCCGTGCCCCGCGCTCCGGGTGTCGCGAGGTAGGTCTGCGGGCGGCAGGCCTTCGGCTGCACTGGCGTAAACCTGCTCTTGTATGTATCCTCACCTCTCCTCCTGGAGCAGTGAACTCCGGGGGCTGCTGTCTAGAAATGAGCTGAGTCAGGCTGGGGGGCCGCGTCGGTGCCCAGGCCGCTCTGCCGTGTTCGGCTTTGCTACTAGGATTTTGTCCGGATTAGCTTCCGATTTCTGTTTTCAGGTGCGGGGAGGTTTTTGCATCTAGCTCTCTTTTGGGGGTGAGAGTGGGTCTGCCATCTCTGATTGGTCGGGCCTAGGCGCATCAGACGGGCGGTTAGCTCGACACGGGCCGGGCACCGCTGCGTCTTCGCATCCTGGTCCCCATCCGCTTTTCGGCAACGGCGTGCCGGACCCACAAAAGGAATGATGAGCAAACATAAGCCAAAAGCGAGTTCTGGGGATGCAAGGAAGGAAAGCGTGACATCCATCCATTCTGCTATGGCTCATCCCAGCCAGGGCTGGGGGGCCCTGGAGCCTGTCCCAGGCAGAGCAGGGCAGGCTGGGCTACACCAAGCCCATTTCAGGCCAGGAAGGCATAACAGCTTCCCCTAATTTTAATTTACTTCACTGGCTCTGACGTTATCAAGCCTGTATGAGCCAAATCATCTCGCTCATCATATTAGGGAAGGAAATAACATTAAGGGAGAGTCTCCAAATTACAGAAAAAGTGTCCTTTGGTTAAATGATTGCTAGTTATCACATTTACTCGGTCTTTGACACAAACATGTATGTAATAAGGGTGTTTCAGAGTGTCTATGAGAAATGTGAAAGGTCAGATGTCAGTTTTAATATGACTAGTTCGCTCCTAATGAACCACTGTTACAATATGTGTTGAATACGAATGCATTAATTTCTTAAATGTCTTTCACGTATGCCGGAGCCTCAGCCTTTTAACTGGGATAATTTGACAGCAGCCCTCAGCCCACTTCTGACAGCTCGGAGGAGCCGGGCTGCGCACCTGCGTCCAGCCAAGCATTAAACCCCGGATCCTGAGCCCTCCTCGCAAATGAACTGTCAGATCATTACCGCGCTTGATGCAATATAATCTGTCGCAAAATTAGCATTGGCCAGTCTGCGGCTGAGATCCCCCCCGCCCCCCCCAGCCGGCCCCTGCTCCTCTCCAAGCCGAAGGTGCCGGTTTGAATATGCATTTCCGCGGCGTGATCCACCGGGAGTGCCGGCCCGGGCATTAGCATGTCGGGAGGGAAGGGTCCTCGCGCCCGGGGCCGCACTGCAGATGCTCCGGCCCGCTCGGTCGTTACAACTGCATTTCGTCAGCTTGATGATGTCCACGTGTCAATGGGGTGTGTGTGTGGGGGGGGGGTGATTCTGCACACAAAGGAGCCTCTGGGAAAACGACTTTGCCGGCTAATCAGCTGATTATCATACCTCAAACGGGCGGTGGTAGCCCGTTCCAAAGCT
>JAODKM010000034.1:9670337-9683552 GCA_026780845.1 Petrocephalus sullivani
AGATGGGGTAAATGCGTTAATATTTTTAATCAGATTAATCACGATGCTGGATTAATCCAAGTTAACGCGTCAATTTTGACAGCCCTAATATATATATATATATATATATATATAAATGCTGGGGGAAAAACTCAACTAAAAAAGAGAGAATATTTTGTCTATCGTTACTGGTCATTCATTCGATTATTATTATTTAGTAATTGTTTATATCTGGAAACGCCAAAAAGATTTATCCGACTGCTGCGTCCTGGAGGAGCCGTGACGATTAGCTGTCTGGTGCCGATCGGGGAACATTAAAGACCTCCCGCTAATGTAAATGGGGACGGGGTCTCGCCGAGGTTCCCATCAATTAGAGCAAAGAGGAGCTCTTTGAGTGGCACTGTTTAATTATTCAGGGTGCGCCGAAGCTGTCAGGGCCCTGATGTAGCCAGGTGAGCCGGCGTCGGCCGACGCGTCCCCCTGCCCCGGAGACGTCCATCAAGGCCGCGGCTGATGGCTGCACCCAGGACCGCTCTTTAAACCATTATCCCCCTGATTCGCCGCTGTCTCCACTCCACCGGCCACTAGAAAGACCATTAATCTCCACACCTCCGCGCTGACGGATAGGCGATCCGTCCGGATCGACCGGGGTCCAGCTCGGCAGGGCGGAGAGGAGAGGAGCGCGGCGCGGCGGCGGCGGGCAGAGAGGGGTGCACGCCGCCGATCTGGCGGTAATTAAGGGCAGGGTGACTCTGGAGCAGGCGTGGGGCAAGACGTGGCAAATGACTGCACTCCCGGCAAGGAAAGGCATTCCCTTCCGGCTGGGCGGTACTCTGGGGATCTCATCATCTTCCCTAACAGTCAGAATGGGATTTTGTACCCTCCGTTCCCCCAGTTTCCTCTCCTTTTTTCCCGGCTGCTCTCCTGTCTGCGTTTACTTGCTCTCTCCCTTCGTCCTGTGTGACTTGCTGACTCTCTCTCTCTCTCTCTCTCTTCCACTCTCACAGATATTTTTCTGTCTACTGAAGCATTTGCCTAAAAGAAGGCGGATGTCGTGTGAGAAGAACGCCGTGTGACTCACCACAAATCTGAACCGCTGTGGTTTTCACGAAATCGCTGTACACGTGATGGGGCAGCTAACCGAAACCAACCTGAAGTCATCAAAATAAAAGAAACAGAACGCAGATTATTGCATTGCATGCAATATATATATTTATAAATAGACCACATACATTATATATTCTGACACATAACTTCATAATTTACATAACATTTATGTTATTTATTTTTCAGCTAATTTCTGTATTAAATTATATGAGTAATTCTTTTTCCTTTTTTGGAATATGCTATAATAGTGCTGCTTGTAGTATTCTGAAAGTATGCTATTTTTAACTGTACACAGTATGGGGAAAATACTTTAATATAAATTTAGCATATGTGTTATTTATGGTTGGATGGATAAACATATTTATATTCTGGTTTTATGTAAGTCTACTACAAATGAAAAGTCCCAAAATATCTTAGAGGGCAAATGATGGACAAATGAAAATATATGTGAGATTTGTCTGCTAAAAATGACATCAATCCTCAGCTTCCTCAGAGGTCTATGGCTCCAAAATTCCAGCACAGCGTGTAAGAAAGTTGATGACGTCTTCTTCTCCTGTGTCTGAGCGCCCAGCTCCCAACCTGCAAAGCCCGTCTCCGGCAAAAGCGGCAGCAGATATATCCCTCACCGACACGGCCGTGGTGACGGGGGGTAGGAGAGAGGGACACTACTGTGGTTTAAAGGCACCCAAAGCATCCTGGGTAATTAGCCATTACAGCGCTGTCACTGAAGGGCCTGCAGTCAATACAGACATAATTTGGGCAATGGTGAATGACAGTGTGTCCGGGCTTTGGGGATGATCAAGGACAGATCCAGGTGTAGCAGGCATCTGTCAGGCCCATGAATCACTGCTGCGGCCGCCGCTGTCGGGTGACTGAAGCAGGGAGAGGGGCGTGCTAGCCAACAAATAAACATGTAGCTCAGTCTGCAGCGCACGCCGGGAAATGGCCATTAAAGGGCCCGTTTGGGCCGGAGCGGCCTGATACCTTCTGTGGGGAATGACTGACAGCAAGTAGAAGCAAGGAGAGTAAATGTGGCCTGAGCTGCTGTGCAGTAATACTTATAGCAATCTGAAAGGTAAAGTACTCTCTTTATGTGTTTCCAATAAGAGGTTAACAACAGAGTAATGATGGAGTAATAATGCAGTGCAGAATCAGAGTAACAATAGTGTGATTGGAGTAACGATAGCATGACAACAGAGTAATAATGGAGTAACAATGCGGTGCAGAATCAGAGTAACAACAGAGTAAAGATAGTGTAACTGGAGTAATGATAGCATGACAATAGAGTAATAACAGCATAACAATACAGCATAGCGTAACAATAGAATATAGCATGACGATAGAATAACACTAGCATGACAGTAGAGTATAGCATAACAATATAGTAATAATAATGTGACAATAGTGTACACTGTAACAATAGGGAATTGCGTGACAAAGTAACAATAGCAGAAGTAGAGTATAGCATAACGATAGAGTAACAATGGTATGACAAAAAGTGTAGTGTAATAAAAGAGTAACAAAAGTGTGACAATAGAGCGTAATGTAACAAAGTATACCTTAATGAAAGAGTAACAATAGTGTAACTATAGCGGATAGCATAACAAGAGTATAGTGTGACAACAGAGGAACAATAGTATATCAGCTATTACAAGTGGTCCATGATGCTCTGATTTTAAGAAGCCTGATTTGTGATGGTATGTTGAGGATAACGACAAGCACAGGCTGAAACCTGGAGCCGCATGGACACCTGTCTGCCTCCGCTTCTCCAGCCGGTCCTCACCAGCCACGCGGCGGACATCTGTGAGAGCTCATCTCTCGGGACCCACCGCCTCACACCACCTCCATTCGCCGAGACGTCACATTTCGCCTGGTGGGCAAACGAAAGCACCCGCTCCTTCCAAAGGCTGGAAAGCCTGGGGAGGTAAACAAGCAGAATAAAAACATTTCCCGGCTTCTGAGCCTTAAATGCCAGACAGAATCATGTTCCCGAAGTATGAAGGCATGGAAAACTCACAAAACCATTCACTTCTATACAATACAAATGGCTACAATTTGCTTGAGGGATAAAATACGATGTATACTGTCTCAAAGATGTTTTACTGTTTTGGGAGGTCTTGTTGGATTTTATCTTTGAGTCTCTGACAAGTTGTGATATGTTTGTGTCCACAGTGCCCTGGCAGAATTAGCATGCTGATTGTGCTGAAGCCCACTAAGCCACGGTAAAGAATAGCAACCCAAACCAAAGCAGGCTTCCTGGATGCAGTTTATTATCCTTCATTCTGCAGTTTTGTCATTAGTAGGTCCGGAGACACCGGTTCGCTGGTGCAGGGCTTTGTTTTGTGTTCTGTAGCAGGCTTGAGAATCATTATGCACTACAGCCTTAGTCTGTGTCGTTCTGCTAGAGTGAGTTTTTATTGCTCATGGTAATGCGAGACCTACAGTGCGGTGTGTTTAATCATGTCCATGGTACATTCCCAGCTCTGGGGACTCCAACAGTATGCCCTCTTATCATATTTTAATCAATACCTCTCTCAAAATGTTAACACAAAACTGCAACCACTCGGCAAAAGAATTATAGTCCCAGCCCACCGAATTTTGTAAGGCGATAACTGCACCAGACGCACAACAAACACAGAATGAAAGTGATTTCTAATAAAAGCGTAAATTATATGCGAAAGTCTTATGAATTTTTGACATTCGTGACCTTTGTCTCTGTTTTAATAAATGAATACTCATCCCTAAGGTCAGTAAACATTGTATTTCTGCTGCTGTTCCAGCCTATACGGGATTGACTACTTATAATTATTTTAATGGGGGTAATTTTTTCCCCGTGTCTAGGTGAACAGCGTTATTGGGATGAGGCTAATCCAGGAGCGCCGTCCCCATAACGGACCGCCCCCCCCCCATCCCCAATTGGGAGTGACTGCTGCTCTGCGCGCATCTTATTCAATCATATTATATGGCGGTGACCCGGCGCGCCACACTGTACGGGGAAACGCCGTGTTAGCATAAGTCACCTTCCCACCGTATAATTACGGCCATTCATCTGATAAAGACGCGGGGGCTGCCGATCCGTCTTCGGCGCAACTGCCATGTAGATGCGCGCCAGTGACAGTCAATTAAAAATGAAAGATAACGCAATACTCTTTACTTTTAATGGAGTGTTTATATGGTACTTTAAATATGTAAATTCCTGGCACCGGCCCAGAGCCCCTTTCTCTCCCCCCCACCCCCTCATTTTACGATACAATAATAGCGCTTTTTAAAACTCTAAATATTTACCTGGAGTTTACTGGCACTGAAGCCTCGGCGCCGGCGTCCAAATGTAGTGGCCCTCGGGGATCAATTCTCACATATGGACGTGTAAAATGGGGAAGGGCAGAGGAGAGAGTTAAAGTGTTGGATCAGATGTTCGCCGCGGAACAACGTGTCACTCCAAAACGCGATTTAAATTATACTGGGATCGGTATTACTCTGCAGAGATAAACATTTAAATGGCCTTTAATGAGAATGTGTATCCTCCCTCCGATGCACCGGCAGTAACGGCTCAAATTAAATGCATCTTAATTCAGCCCGCCTGGGAATTGAAGGAAAACATAAAATAGCAATATATATATATATATATATATATATATATAAAACGGATTTTGATGGAGCAGTTTTGTAAGTCATGCAAGTACACGAAGCCGTAGTATAAGTTACCGATCATTTTTTTCAAGTGACTCACGGTAATGAAATGAGGCGCCCGCAGTGTTATAACTATTGATCTCCAATTACACGTATAAATTTCTATACTTTTTTTGTGAACACCTTCTTGTCAGTGATAGGTGAGGCAATTGGTTTTAAGAAGCTCGTTTACACAGTGTAGTACCCTCTGAAGTATATGCTGTATAATTCCACCCTTCTAATTTCACACATTTTAAAACCTTAATTTATATTACTGTAAACATACTTCTAATAATTGCATAAAATTCTGTTCCAGATATCATTGTAGGACTTTTCGATTCGCTGTCATGTTTAAGAGCAGACCACAGGGTAAATTGTACGGTTCCTGTGATGACCATTGATTTGACCACAGGCACGTTTCACTCTGACCTCCCATCCTGGATGAGGGGGACAATGACACCGGCGTAAGGGGCGAAAAATGAGCAATTTAAAACCCAAATGGAGTTTTGTGTCCCCATTCTCCTGAGCCAGCAGCTGTCTGCGGTGCCTGCTGCCCTAATTATCCATCTCAGTCTGCTGCATGTCTCGTAAATGCTCTTCTTACACTCACCCTGCAGGCTTCAGGAAGCTGCACCTGTAATATAGGCCTCAGCTAGGCGGGGGAAAAAAAGCCGATATTAAACTCATGATCACATGACGCAGAGAGCTGAGATATTTTGACGCGGGGCCCCCAAAGGGCATTTTTTCAAAAATTAACGAGGATGTTTATGTTTATCTTATGGATCGTTTTTTAAAAGGTTTTGCGGTTGTCCTCATTTTCTCAAGAATTAGTAGCGATTTCTAAAGGCCATTGCTGAGGCCTGACACCCTGTCAGTACTGAACTACATACCGAGTCGCTGACATCAACCTGAGATTCCAAACATGGACCACGGACTGATAATTCATTGAAGCGCCATACTATTAAGGAGGAATAAAATTCGCTAGCACCTGTGTGCAAAATTTGATATTACTGAGGCTGACACTGGAGCCATTGCTATGGTTTTGATTCATGGTGGAACAGGATGAACTGAACTCTAATAAGGTCTGATTGGGAAATACCGCTCCGGTGTCGTGCGATGCTCACGTCTGCATATTAGAGCCGCGCAAAGTTGTACCTGTGCAGCCATAATTCAGCGGCAGAGTGGCAGGGATGAGCGCGTGATCATGTCGGGTCGCCGTCCCGGTGAGCGGGCTCTGCTGGCGTCTGCCTTAATTAAAGCGGCGGGCCCCATCGCAGTCGCCGCGTCCTCCGCAGCTGCGGCGTTGATACCCATTATTCCTTAAGTCCAAACACCACCGCTGTGTCAAGAATGCATCCATCACCGCCCAGCCGCTGATAGTCAGCAGAAAACATTTTCCACCTCGTCAGCAACTTTGCCAATTTGCAATTTTCCGCAGGGGGTCCGACGTCCATTTATTTATCTTTTATTATTATTTTTTTTTTTTGCGCAGATCGCTCTCAAATACCAAGATCATGAGTGTGATGCTGCCTTGTTAACCCCTCTCTCCTGGCCCTGGCAGTAATGATAGTAATTAACAGCCCCCCCCCCCCCACTAGAGGGACACTTCAGGAGGGGTCTGGATGTTCGTTAGCATCCAGCTAATGCGGGTGGAGTCACTAAGGGCTGCCCAGCCTTCCTGCCCGCCCCCGCGCCCGGCCCCGTCTGTCCCGATTCATTATTAGCCCAGAACTGGCGTCCTCCTCTCCCTGGCACCAGAATGAATGTTATTAAAGGCTGGGCTGCTTGACACGGTGCTGATGAAAAATAGGATATTTCCGAAGGTTGCGTTGCCAGCCGGCTTCGCTACACCTTGTTTATCTTTCCTATCCTTGCACATAGCAGCGTGATTTAACCACACTACTATATATTTTCCCTTAAAATCCGGTGGGTCTCTGTGCAGGGGCATCATCATAAATAAGCCTTTATTATATTTAGTTTCTTTTTCTGTGGTAAAATGTTCAGTAAGAGACCAGGGTGGGTACAAATCTTGATACATATGAAAAATAAAGAAAGACACAGTTTGGCCCTTGGAATGCTGTGCAGGCTTTAAAGTTACATTGACGGCGTCTCATCTGCGGCCGGGGTGATGCCTTTTATTTTTTAAATTCTGGTCAGTCTGAGAGTCATTACAGAAGAGTCTTTACTTCCGATAAGGCCAGCCCCCTGTCGCCACGTGAGTGTGCACTGGCCTCTGTACTCGTGATGCTGTCTAAATAGAGAAGCTTTGGAATGAGGCTACGGGGATCCCAAGGCCTGTCGAGTGGCGGGTCAGTGCTAGCCGTTTCTCTCCCGGGTCTGCCCTGGGGCCCATTGGACTGGCCTCTTTCGCCCCCTCCTGTCCCGGAGCTGCCCGGCGGAGGGCCGTCACCGAGACAGGGTCGGCTGGGGACGAGGCTGCTCTGTGCCACCAGTGCCGCCCGCTCTTCTTAAAGTGCCGTCACTGACAGCTTCAAAGAATTTTGAGCTCAGGAAGAAATGTAATAATTAAGCCAATCAGCTCTCAGCACCATGATTGGGGCGGGACTGCGATTAAGACTCGCCCCTGGACAAATTCTGGCAAGCAGTACATTTTGCTAACTGTACCCATTGGTCCACTGGGAACAATGCTTGGTATTCCAGATGACCTGGTCCAACCATGACCGTGATTGACGCTGCAACATTTAGGCTGTCGGAAATGTGAGTGACAGGCGCCGTAAAGAATTTGGAACATAATTGGGTGGGTCTGGGTTGGGGACCCAGTATGATATGCTTTCATGAGGCCCAAAATTCCATGGTGCATAGTGACGAAATAAGCGATTTTAGTCAATGAGCAGAGCAAACAGAAACCAAACAGTATAATTATCCCATATTTGTGCATTACATAAACAAATATGCATCAAAATGCCAATGGACTCACATCACTGCCATAGATAACGTCTCCATTATGGCAAAAGTAGAGTAGAAAAAGTTGCCCAACTGCTCTCCTGTAAAACGGGGCATTACGATCAAGCAGTGCCGCGTTATTTGGCTGGATGGTAAAAGGCCGCAATAAAACTGTGCGATGGCAGGCCTCCCCGTGTGATTTACATAAGCCTGTACCAGCACCGCACAGAAATGTTAGGGTCACAGAGTTCAGCCCCCAGTCGGATCTGTCAGTAACTTCTCGCACGTTCTGACAAGAGGAACAGAGACGAGGAACGGGGAAAGAGATTTACGGCTTGAAATGACGTGGGTGTTTGGACTGAGATCGAGTCGAGGCAGAAAAGTGTGTATGTAGTGGGGTGGTTTGCTCCCTCCCATCTCAGTTTCTGGATTTCCCTTTGCCCCCCCCCCCCCCCCGCCCCCATGATAGCTGTAGGTTTCGGCGCCATCTAACATCACCCCTGAGCATCAGCACCAGGCTGGTAGAGCCCCGCTAGAGTACCACCATGATTGAGCTTCAAGCCTGATGAGGGGACCTACCCATCTCACATAGGCTTCTGTGCTGATGTGCCTGACAGGCAACAGATCCTAAGCATGAGCTGATCCTGGGTCAGTCAGGGAGCCCGGATGGAACAACTCATGTGAATCCCCCCCTCCCCTCCCCTCCCCTCCCCATAAGAATAGGCGTGGGTGTTTTTTAGTCGTTACTGAGGTCATCCAGAGCCTTTCCCTCTAGAAGCTGCTCAATATTGAGTAGCATCTCCTTCTGGCTTGTAGATACCGTTGACCAAATAGTTGAGTATTTCACATAACCCTAGCTTTCCGTTGACATTTTCCTCTTTGAGATACTTGTAAGTACACAAAAAAAAGTTCCCCCGAATGCCAAGGATTTCCTGTGTCCCCATGAACATCCAAGGCTGCATAGAGCTTATAGTCCTTGGGTTAAGTCCAAGCAGTTTTTAGATCATAACAGGGGCTGTTTTGTTGTATCACTGCTATTGAACTGGTTCAGTGAAAATAACCAGCTGTAGAAATAAATAAAGTTTAACACCCATGAGCTATGGATGCTGCTTTGGGTAAATGTGAATCTGAAATGGTGAGACAGTCAAAGTCATTGTCCCAATAGGAGGGCCAAGCAGAGGCTCTTAGAAGTGGGATTAACCTTGTTTCAGTTGTTTTGGTTTGAAATGTGTCCTCAGCCGGCAGGGGGTACACACGCAGCCGTATTGCACATACATTATTACTGCCAAACCATGTTACTCAACACGTGAAATTATTTTATTTTTCACTTGGGGGTGGGGATCTTTATCAAGGCAAAGTCTGGGCTCTGTGTTACCATGTTGCATACATCCATTCAGAGGGATTTGAATGCTATATGATTGCAAATCTTTCCAAATGTGGTGTAGATTCCAAGCAGGTCACACTAATGTCCAGGATCCCTCGGGGGTCAGTCTTCGTCCTGGGTCATTTGTGGCCTGTACCTGTGCATCATACCTTGGCCCACCTCTCATACGTCTTTCTGTGACCTGTACCTGCACATCATACCTTGGCCTACATCTCTTACGTCTTTCTGTGACCTGTATCTGTGTATCATACCTTGGCCCACCTCTCTTACGTCTTCCTGTGGCCTGTACCTGCGTATCATACCTTGGCCCACCTCTCTTATGTCTTTCTGTGGCCTGACTGCGCATGTTCAGTAGACCTGATTTGGACGGCACTGCTTGACACAGCCCACCACATCTCCATCTGACAATTCATAAGCAGCCGACGTCTCGCACATAGCCAGCGCCGAGGCCTTCACATGTGTTTTACACGCCTCCGTGCTTCCTACCGTGCTCATAGGGGCGACCACACAAGGCAGAGCTTTTACTCCTTTGCTCGCCATTTCTGAACGAAATAAGCCTGAGGAGGATCACGCTATGCCAGATGTATATAACCGACACGTCATCTTCGTGGTTGACGAGTCTTTATTTTGATTCGAGATCAGGTTGGTTCGTCGGCCTTCCGCTATGGCAGAACGGTACCGACGGTTGGTTTCAGTAGCGCCCGTCGCTCTCCCGATGACATCTTTAGCGTGGGCAACAGCCTTATGCACCCGGGCTCTTATTAGCACACAATAGGAGGGGCCCTCAGCTTGTCGGCAGGGCCAGAGGGGCCAGAGGGGCCGGAGGGGCCGGAGGGACCGGAGGGGAAGATGAAACAACCGCTGCCGGTGAGGAAGAAAACCCAGTGTGAGTCCCTCTTCAAAGGCACCGGCCAGTTCTGACTGGATTAACATTTATTGACTGTTTAAGTCTGCTTTTTAGCTCCAGGACAAAGATACATAGCTAATTGCAGCCGCCGTTCCGCTCACTGATCACCAATGTGGCAACAAAAGCCGTACTAATAGGCACTTCAACAAAGATTAGAAAGTCTCTATTACAAAACAAATTAAGCGAGCTCTGATCTTAACCTATAGGTCGAATGACATTACAGCGAAGTTTAAGCTGTTAGATAGCTGAAAAACTTATTAAGGCCCAGCGCTGAGGTAGCACTTTGCTATCGATTTTACGATAGCCAGGTATTATGATTTATGGAGTGCTCGTGTCAGTATAACAAGCTGAAGGACACACAATATCATCTCTAACGTCATTAAAATTCAGAAGTCTCTCGAGCTAGCTCATCAACCGAGCTGCCCGCTCTGTCTCGCAATTTGATACAGATAGATTCACGCACACATAGACTCTTGCCCTGGAAGCAGCCTTAGCTTAATGTTGCCATCACAGCAACACCCCACTCCACCCTCTCCTCTCTCACCTCACTTTTCACATATTTATATCTATTTAATCTGTTTATTATCGCTTAATTGGATGTTTACAATGGGGCTGTTTTAATGGGTTTACAATGCGATTGATGCAGGAGTTCTATCCAGTATAATTATATGTACAGGTTTTCAGACCATTCCAGTGTCGAGTGGGCTCATGAAGGCCGAAATCTGTGGTACACTGGAGCCCCCTGTTGGTGAGTACAGATATTTCAGCTGACTCATGGGCAGTGAAATGAACAAGTGCCGGCCGATATACTTTTAACAGATGCCAGTCTTTTATTTATGTATGTCAAATCTCTCTACCGTCGTACGTTCTAATACATTTTAATTTGCATCTTTACCCGCTACGGCCGGCTCTTGAACTTGTCGTATCTGAGCGTCTGGCTAGGCTGGATTCGGCACGTCGACTGCTGGAGACAATGATGGCCAGCAGCTGCTTCAGATCTAAATCCTGAAAACCAGCTTCCTCATCACGGATACTTTTAACACGTTTAGTGGCATTTATTTTATTTTAAATCTGATACAGATGTCCACTGGTTTGTATTGATTTGGGAAGCATTTTAGTGATATAGAAAATATTATATAATAAATATTGATAACCCCACATCAATATGTGCCATAAAATTGATCTTGATTTTCTGATAAAATTTTCTTATAAATTTTACTCTTTCCATTACAGAATGGCAGCTCTGCAGAGAAACATCAAACTGATATTTGCTTCCATATTTTGTGCGATTCTGTTAGTCATAATATTTAAATAATATTTCATTCATAATATATTCTTATGAAATACTGAAGATGCAATAAGTTGCTGAAACATGAAATGATTTTGAATTTAGTATATTATCTACCTATAGTGTGTCACAGAAATCTAAGGCAGAAGTGCCTAAATTGCTCATAAAACTTTAAGGTGAAAATATCTCCCACAATATCCAGGAAGATTCAGAATACACCCAGTCAAAGCTGCATTTCTCTTAGCAAAAAGCAAAACTAATCAGGAAAGCAGCAGACTTTGCCGGAAGTTCACTGTTGCTTTGCGATAGTAAAAATTCTCAAATGCATTAAAGGGCACAAGAACCCCAAAGGCCGAATGATCTTTCTGCATTGAGCACTTAGGATATTACTCTTGCTACAATTAGCATTATATAACAAATCAGTTACAACAAAGCAACAAGCTGTCCATGAGGTAGAAAAGCAGGCACAAGGGGTACCCAGTAGGAGAGCTGTCTGAAGATATGCCTGTGGGTCTTGAATAAGTGGTAGGACCCCTAACTCAGATTCCTCTGGATCTCAGATGTCCTCCACCATCTTGTACAGCCAAGAGGGTGGCCTGGCTTGCCAGAATGGACTTGCAAGTCTCATCTGCCAGGAAGAATGGGAGGTGAGACACCCCCCCCCCCCCCCCCCCCCCCCCCCCCCCCCCACCCCCCCCCCCCCACCCCACCCCCCCACACACCCCCACACACACACACACCCATGGCATCAATGAAGGCAAACACCCCTGCTGTGACTTGGCGCACCCCACTGGACAGCTGGAGACCTGGGGAGTGGAGATGCTGCCAAGCATGTCTGAAAGTGTGTGTGTTTGTGGGGGGCGAGGGGGGCAGCTGGGGGCGTTTAGCCAAGTACGAGTGGGGGCGGGTCCCCCCATACCTGCAGCAGATCGCCCCTCCCTGCTGGTGGTGGCCCGGAGAGAAGCCCGGTACATCATGTATAATTACGCACTGATAGTACACAGCTCATATTCTAGTACTTTCACCCCCAACAGTCATGTAATAAGATCACAGCCCCGGCTGAGGCGACAACGGGTTCACGGAATCGGCGCCAGCCCACCGAGGTTTATGTGGGTCACGTGTGTTTGCCTACAGAACACTAAGGCAGCAAGCAGGAGGTCGACACGTGGTTGTTAAAGCCCCTCACTGATGGAGGAAGTACAATGGTTAATGTTGATTTATTCACACAAAACCCCAATTACAGACGAGGCCATGAATAATGTAACGCACAAAGATGAACCCCACTCTTTCAAAACAGATTATGGTCATTTTATTTGAGGAGTGGTTGTAAATCTCCTATTCGGTGTGCGAATTATGATCATGTTTGCGGGAAAGTGTTCATAATGCCGGCCTATAAGGCACTGGGCTTGGCTTAAAGACCAAATGTTTAAAATAACGTAAGATAATCATATAAATTATGCATAAGTTCTTGAAATGGAACAAAAATGTTCAGGCACATACATTATTCATCGTTTTAGACATTTCATTATCATATCTTTGGGAGGCTGGGAAAACTTTCCGTGGACGATGCGGGGGAACACCTTCGCAGAGCGCCCAGATATTTCTTAGATGTAATTTCTCAGCTACCTTCTGTCCCGCGTCCAAATTTGAAAACTGACACACTTTAGTATTAGAGGAGCTGAAAAATCAAACGTAAATGGGGAAGCGTCTCGTTGGGTCTATTGTTGTTTCTTATCCTTTTTAATGCATTCCCACACGATCCTCTTATCCCTTGATGCAAACTCTATCCTGAATACCGGGTTCAGTTCCGGCACTATTTTCTCTTTTTCCTTTTGACTGTGTAAAAATCCATTTTCTGAAATGATGCCAAATTAGCAGAGTAAATATTGAAATCAGCCTTTGCAGATGCAATTGTGGCCTATTTACCCGCGCCGCCCCCCCCCCCCCCCCCCCCCCCCCCCCCATCCCCCCCCCCCC
>JAODKM010000034.1:9690953-9703394 GCA_026780845.1 Petrocephalus sullivani
GCGGGCGGGGGGGGGGGGTGTGGGTCGGTTGTCTCGCCCGCCCCCCCCCACGCCTTGCACGGAAAACCGTCTCCACCCCCCCGCCCTCCACACAACCCCCCCCCCCCAGCACCCCGCATCCCAAACGATTTCCGATAACACTCCACCTTAGCTGCCTTTGAACTCATGCTATTGGGGTTAAAGGTTGTGTTGCTCCTCGCCTTGCCACTGGGACACGCGGTTTCCGCTGTAGTGTTTTCTGCATACCACTTAGCCATCTGTCGCTGTGGAAGTCGTATGTGTTATTATTCGGGAAGACCCGAATCCAGCCTAGTCTGAATTTCTGAGGGGGGGTTCCCACAATCCTGATGTGTAAATTTCTGCACCTGCACATCTGCGGTTACCTGAGAAATCTGACAGGTGCCATCGTTAACCAGTATCAGGTTACATCTTAGCATTTTTTTTAGCAGGACGCATACATCCGGCCTCACTGCACGCTGCTACATCCGAAAGGTTAATAATCCTTTTAATTAAAGGATAAACCCGTTATTGAGCCGAAAGTCTAATCACATAAGGATTACCAGGAAATGAATATAGCTGGAGCAATTAGTCTGATAATTAAGGCTTAAGTGCCGAGCGGAGATCAAAGCTCTCACAGAGTGTCGTAAAATTACAGCGACGGTCCGAACACGCACGGCTTTATTGCGGTGCCTCTTAGCGCCCCCCCCCACCGGTACCCGCGAAACTCGCCGTCCCAGTGGATGGAGGGCTGTAAAACGACGACAGCTGTTCCCCCCCATGCGGGCCCCGGTGTTTCAGACAATATGATCGCTCCATCAGCCACGTCCCCACCCTCGTTGGTGGTGCTCATCAGGGGCGCTCGCCGATAAGCAATCCGGCAACAATTAGCGATCTCGGAGGAGGGGCCGGGCAGGCGGCATGCGTGGGGGGGGAGGCGGGGCCAGATGGGGGGGGGGCGTTAGCGTTCCACGCCGATCGGCCGGTGCCTCTGTGCCCTTTAATGGAAGCGGCCATGGCTGGGAAATGGAGGTGGCAGCTGCTAATGGTCAGCCCCCCTGGGCCACTTCATGTTTGTAATTGCATTTTGTCACCTACAGAGGGTGTTAAGAATCCTTGTTAAAGGCCATAAAAACGGTTAGGAGACATCTCGCGGTAACCATTATTGTGAAGCAAATTAGCAGGTAGGCAATATCGGAGCTGTCAAGAAAGGTTAGTAAGAAAGAGTGCTGGGAAATGGAGCATTCAGCCATTCATCATGGCCGCCAGCGTCGGCTCCAAATTGAAAACTGTAAAAAAAAAAAATTATTCATTTTCCAAGAATTAGAGGGTGTTAGTTTTGCTTACCACAGTGCCTGCCGAGGGCGTGAGGCCATCAAGGTGTGTTTTTTTTTTTGTTTTAAGTGATCGGATCCGGGGGACGAGAACGACATGGAGAAAGGACAGGGGCCTGAACGGTATATTTTTATGATGCCTTAAACGAGTAGCTACATTGTCACAGAGAGGCCTGAAAAAACCGGCCTTATAATATCGCCTATAATATGGAAGCTCAGGGGGGTCCCTGCTGCCATCTGCCTCCTCTCCCCCCTGCTCCTGACACGTACGTCCCCTCTGAGGCGCCGGGGAACTTTTAATGAGAAAGTGGGACACGCATGTAGCAAGTTAGAAATTGAAGGAGGATTCGCACCCGTGACCCGACATGCAGACCGGACACAGAGCCCCCCCCCCCCAATTCGTCTGCATTTTTTTCAGGTTCGGTTTATACCGTGCCGCAGATTAAATTATCGGGAATCCATTTTTGTTGGTGGAGGGCTCAGCGGAGCAGGAAAAGGGTTAAAGTCAGGGTAGCCGAAAAATAATAAGAATCGGGGCAAAAAATAAACAGCCCCAATCAGGTCGGGGCACAATATCGCATGTCTCCTATATTGCGGGATTTAATAGGTCATGGTCGGCGTGTTAATAAATGGTAGGTATGGTGCGGTGAGCACGCCATAGCCATCTTTGCGGTAATTGGACTTATATGGGAAAGTTATATGTTGCAGATGTTAAGTGTCCGGCGTTGTTATTCGGAACCATATTGCACTTTTTTGGCTGGGCGTGGCAGCAATTTGTCCACTTTTATGAGACGGAGCCGTGCCGTAGCGCTGCATCACATTGGGCAATGGTGAGAGAGGGGCGGAGCCAAAGTAAAGCCAGTAATTGTGAAGGACTTTCCCGCTGTCTCACTCCTAAGAAAGGGCACCGAATACCTCAGGAGCCCACCTGAAGTCAAATGGATTTCACTTACAGAATCATGTAGGGACTCTAAGGAAGAAAAACGTACAAGGTGATTCGGGCCTTCTCTGTGGACAGAAAGGATCAGGGTTATAGAGTAGGGAGCTACCCGACGAGGCTATGCGCCCTGTCTCCATCAGACCATTAAAGCAGAGTCTAGGTGGTCTTCCTGGGTCATTTAACCGCTGACAACTAGATCAACACAATGAACCCAGCTGCCTGCTTTCCATCAGTAACTTCTATAACTTCTCCTGGATGCTCGTAATTGGGAGTTCGGGGATGTGCGGGAAATCTGGCCAAGGGGTGGCAAACAGCAGAAGCTCCCGATCATCCGGAGGCCTGCTGATTGCGACCCGTTTCAGATGATTGTATGATGATTTGATCCCGTTTCTCCAGAGGCGGCTTCCAGCTCTAGCCATAGTCAGAAGAGTGTCCCCAGCAGAGTCTGTGACATAGTATTCTTAGCCTGGGTTTTATTCAACCACTATCAGAAAGTATTCACTAATAGAGTCCTTAAGCCCTTATGTAAGTTGCTCTGGCTAAGAGCATCTGCCAAATGCTATAAATGTAAGTGTAAATGGCAGCCCCCCAGTTAAGCTTTGCTTCAGGCCCCTGGTTGGTCCTGGTCGGGTGGGTGGTGTAGGCAATATTAAGTGCAAACTGCGCTGCCTTGACACTCAATGCCTGTGTCACCAGAAAGGTCACGGTGATAAATAATTCGATTTGCTGAGGAAGCAGCGAGTCCCCGCAAATCAGCTTCGAAGAACTTTGAAGTTCTCTGGCTGGTGATGCTCCCAATACCCCACACCTAGTCCTCACAGAGTGGGACGTCATTATTATTACTATTATATTTTTGGATGGCCATTCTTGATGTACCTGCTTTGTCATTTAATTGAGGCTCATAGGTTTGGCGGGGAAATGGCGCACTGGGGATCGCCGTGGCAACCCTCAGGATTCCCACAGCCAATAACAGGCTCCCGTGCAATTAGAATGCATAGAGTTCTGACAAGTCGTGTAACTTACGAGTCTCCAGGCCTGCGTAAAGCTGGTCTCCACAGCAAGCCCCAATGTGAGGTATAATGCACGCCGCTCTCTTTTTAGGACACTTTGCTAATTATTTTTTATATTCCAATAAGAAAAATGAATCAGGAAACAAAGACGACCTCAGGAAGGGAAGTCAAGAGTAGTTGGTATATATCAGTCAGCGTGGTACGGAGGTATGAAGGGCCGCGCGTCTGCAGAGCGGAAGAAACACGACCATCACTCATTAAATTCCTTCCTGGGCACAGTTCGCCCATCTCTGAGTCTAATGAATTACGTTACACATCAGAAACTACACAGGCGCCTATTTAAAAGCTGGGATTGTGTCTGGTGCATCATAAATATGAAATGTGAAAGGTAACAAAATGAGACGGTCAGTAACGTGTAAGATTTGTGATGTCGCTAAGTGCCGCACAGGGAAAGGTGATGCTGACAATCAGGAATTATGATGAAAGAAATGTAATTTGATGGATGTTTAATTTTCTTCAGGCAATATCTCACAGGTAGGATAAAACCAGTGGATAGCAGTTTTCATCCACTACACAATTAATAACAACACTGCTGCTGGAGGCAGCCATTACTCGTAATATGTGTATTATTGCTAAGTGTATCTTTCCTGATGCTAAAGTCCTCTTCATTTAAATCTGATTATTTTTATAGCATTTCCAGAGCCTTCGTCTGAAAGGAGATGTATCTCCACACTGCTCCATAACCATCATCAGCCATACGTAATGCTGGAAAAGGCCGTTTGCAATTTGCATTTCACATACCCTATTAACACAAATATATTTCCCAAATTATTGCACTATAGCTAATTTCCACATAATCAGTTGAGTATAGCTGGAATTAATTTATATGTTTAAAATTCCATCTATCAGTGCTTGACATTCACGGCATATTTTAAATTCTTTTTCTTAATGTATGCACATAAAACATGGTACACAATTTACTGCAACACGGTAATTATATACAGCGTAGGCTATTTCTTAAAATAAAGAGGTTGAACAATAAAAAAGTTCCGGCATGTGAAAGTTGAGTCTTAAATTACCTTTAAAAGCAAAAGAAAATAAAATGTTTTGTTGAGCACTCACACGCACCCAGCGCCCCGCTGCCTCTGGAGTATGCAGTCGTGTTCCAGGTGTGACCATTAAGATGTTCTCCATTAAGATGGAGTGTGATGTTTTGTGTGTTTGTGTGCTTTAAAAATAATCATTGACCTACTTGCAAGTTAAAATGTAAGATTTGTTTCCCCGGTTGTGCAGTAATATACTTTAAGATTTTTGCATATACATTAAGACGCGCGTGCGCGCGTGCGTGCGTTAGCGCGGCCCCCGTCCGTCAGTGTGCACGTGGGTCCGTGTGTAATTTCGTGCAGGCGCGTACCCGTGTAGTGCTTAGCGTGTGACAGAGCTGCATGTCAGAAAGCGACGTATTTTGTAGTTACACTAACACTGAATGACGTGAAATGGGATGCAAATTGCAGTGTAAATGACAATTCCATCTCTTTTCTCATGCTTTTTTTTTTTTTTGCATTGTCCCTGTTTGCTATTTACGTTTTTATTTGCAGGCTATGTTTCCCGTATATTCCTGCTTTTGAATGCGCGATTCAACATTGTCAATTATACTGCAACAACAGCCCCTTCTTCCGGAGTGTTTTGTCTGTAAGGCTGCTTTATTAAAAATGTTATGATGCATTGGTTTTCTGGGGCTGGCTTTACAGAGAAGCATGATCTATGTCTCTTAAAAGTAATGCATATATGTTTACAATACACTTACTGACTACAAAACACAAGGAACGGACTGGAGGCTACAGAAGACGAGTTTAGAAGGAGTAGGTTTCATTGACAAGTAGTGGGATTTCAGGATACTACACTTTATGTTGCATGTGCTCCATTCGTGACTTTATTAAGTGTGGGACTTGGGGAAGTGGGACTAGGGAGAGTATAGTGACTAATTAACTGAGATTATATCCAGGAAATCGCAGAGATGCCAGTGAAGGCTGCACACTGACTCGGCAAACGAAGGCCGGGGGATGAAAGGCGAGGCAGAGGCCACCCGGTGGTCTCCCTCCCAGCTCGGAGCAGGTGAGGCCTCCCTCCATACAAACTGAACCTCAGAGACAGGCTGACCCCGGGGCACCACTTTGGTGACGCTTGACAAAATGACATATTAATGTTAGTTCATAAATCCCCCCCCCCGCACCCAAGCTCATGGCCTCCCACGACCGCAATCTCAGTCCCGAATCTGTGTTTGTGTGTGGTGGAGAACTGCAGGAGTGGGTGGGGGGGGTACGCTTACAGGAAGCCTGCTGCTGACAGGCTGTAAAATAAGCGCCATTGATCCGGGAGAATCTCCGGCAGCTCGGAATGCCGTGCGGCGGCAGTGCGGGATTCGGCGGCTGGCAGTAGAGAGACGCACAGCGCGGCGTGCAGCACCCTGAGGCTTTGCCAATCTACATGGCGACGGGTCGACGACAGATATCAGATCTGTGTTTACCCAGGTCTGGGGGAATGTGTGTTTTGTACCGTCTAGACGGTACAAATTTCTATGTTTGTGAATGACTGCACCTTCCACAGTCGTCCTGGAGACGGACGTTGCCGAGCGTGTCGGTTTTAATGTTTTATTTCCCCGGATCTCTCCCTCCATCACGGCTGTAGAGCTGAGCCTCTCCAGGCCAGCTGTGAGGAATGTGATGGTGATCCATTTGCCGGAAAGCAGGAGGCTAGTAAAGAAAGCCAGCTTTTCTATTATGTCACACGTTCATATCTCAGGAAAGAAATTAATGTGTATTAATGGGGCCTATAAAACTAGCTAATAGAGCGTTCTGGAACTTGCTGAGAGAGGCCCAACCGCGACTGACACGGCACAGCGGCTGCGCCGCCTCTTTGAACTAGGCTGTAGGCCAAACAATTAACGGAGGGAAAGGCCCGCCCGCTAGATCCGGAGGGCCGGCCATTCATCACGGCCATCGCTGGCTCGCGCAATTTTATGAGAGCGGACCCCCGGCTCCCGGAAGCGGCCCATCAAGCACACGCCACTTCCTGGACCGGAACCTTCCGTGTTGCTCCGCATGTAGTCAGTCTCGCACCCCAGTCCACCCGTCTCTCCAGATGTCGGTGAGCGCGACTGTTTGCCGCATCTGTCTGTTAGCGGGACGCCTGGGGGGGGGGGGCGGTGCACGTGCGAATCATTCGGCGCGCATTAATATATTCAGATGTAACATGTCGGCGAACAGGGAAGGTCAGGCGTGTTCCATTACCGGCGGCCCGCTCCGTGCTTTTTTAATCAGCCGCAGACACCCACTATTAAAGGGCCATAAGCGGCTGGCTGTAAATCTCTGTGACCTTGAAAGCGGGTGGGGGGGCGTCCCTGTAAGCCAATCACAGCGCGGGACGGCCGTGTCTGTCCGCCACGCTCTCGCGCACACGCCGCCGCCTGCCATCCACGATGCCGAGCAGACGAGGAATCGAGACGCAGGGGGGCGGGGGGGGGGGGCATTACGGCTCTTTTATCCCCCTCATCCCCCCCCCCCCCCACGTTTTGACGCAGATCATTTAAAACCTATTATAAGGAACCTGGGGGCGCCAGTTGAACAAAACGGGCAGAGCAGAGGCGTTCAGACCAGGTGGCTACCACCTTCCTCCGTGGAGTTGTACCCCCCCCCCCCCCACAGCTCCTACCGCTATACTGTGGCGAGATCAGCGCTAATCTGACGAATGCGTCTCATTGATTAGACTGATGATTCTACTGCTGCTGCCAGCGGTTCTGCAGGCAGGTATCGCCGCTTTGTAGATGAAGACACCTCCGCTGCCCCCCAGGAGAAAAGCCCTGTCAGTTTCAGTATGGAACCAAGCCTCCCACCTGTCTACATCTTAATATTGCTTTTATCCATGTAGATCAGTGCCGGGGTTGGGGGGGGTGGTGGCGAGGAAGGCGGGAGGCATTCAGGATCGTCTGCGGCGGGATCGACCCACAGCACAACGTGCCTCCGCTAACCCAGTCGGAGAAGGTTGGCGGTGGGATGGGAGTGCCGTGCACCATAGGGCGGCCGCAGCAACCAATCGCCGGGTCTCGCCCTTGGCTGGGCAGTGGCGTGGAGAGCTGCCATCGCCACAACAAGCACAGATACTGCACTAAGCTGGAAAGGATGCCCCCCTCTGGACACCCCAGTAAACACACCCAGATATGCACATCCTCGGAAGGGTGCAAACACATCCAGGTGCACGTGCACACTCATCTGCGCATATGCACGCTCATGTGGCTTTACTCATGCTGGCACCCGGTCCAGTAAAATGAAGGGCCCCAGTGACACTTCTGCTTGAGGTCAGCCTTTGGCACGGACCTGCAGCCCTTCGCTGGGGTGCTCAAACGCCTCGAGAGCGCCGTAAAGCGCCGATTAAAATACAAACATAATGTTTCCACTGACCTTGATCATCTTCTGGTACATTTTAAAAGCGAGCAGTTAAGCGAATATGCTATAAAATAATAATGGCTGTGCTGTAGCCCCCTCTGCTTCGGGCCTTGGCAGGGTCGGGTATTTCTACAGATTCCCTGTGCCCGGCCCATCCCGCCTGGCAGCCATGGCGGGGAGATCTCTTAAAGGCGGGGAGTAGGTGGTGTCTATCCGGCTGTTATTGGAGATCACCATCCCCTAGCCTGTAAATCGACGTGCGGGGGGGGTTTGGGATTTACTCATTGCCATGGATGACAGGAGGCTCATGGGGAGCTAGACGTGGGATTCGGAGTCCAGCGGCCATACGGGGGCTGGAGCATATTCGGCACATGGCCCCTCCCACACGCGGTCATGGTGCCCCATGCTAACAGGAGCGTGTGCAGGATGTCGCCAGCACACTGGAAACGCCTGTGCGTCTGTTTTTCCCCCGTGTCACTTTGACACGTTAATTAAATCAATCGTTAAAAATGGGATTATCCGTCAGATGGTGGCGTGGTACGTGTGCGATGCCGCACTCCTGGACGATGGCGACGGAGCCCAGTGACTCGCCGCTTACGACAGCCGGGCTGCGGCTCAGCCCCCCCCCCTGCACGGCTCCTGCACGCTGGCCGCGGAGGATCTATATTTGAATAAGGCGAGATTATCTGGAAGCCTCCGCAGATTCCCTCCGCTGTCAGCCCGGCTCCGTCATGCATGTCAGGCACTCCGCTCAAGAGCGGTAAACCCCTCCGCACCCCCCCCCCCCAACCCCTTAACAAGTGTGGAACGACGGGCATGCTCCGGATTGGCAGTGCCCTGAGGCCTTTGACAGGACGTGTTGCAGGCACAAATTGTAATTCATAAAGGTTAAGGAGGTCAGTGCCTTTTATTGCCAGTCTGAATGCTTCCGATGCGCACAAGCGAGAGAGCCAGCATGCACATGGACAGCTGGTGATGTTAATGTAAGGCTTTTCCGATGGGAGCTGCTGTGAGCTCTGCATGGGGGGGGGGGGGTACAGGCAGAGGTTAAGGCCACCGTTTCCACCATCATCCAGAGCTGAAATGCAGCTCCGAGAGTTTTAGCACCACTTAGTAGATTGTCAAACAAGTTTCAGTGTCCCGTAAAATTTAATCTCATAAATATATTCATCTGAAGATGAACATAAAGATTACTGTTTGCATTAGACTAAAGTTGTAATGCCACTCAGTAATTTAAAAAAAACTGTCATTAAATTAGACTAGACATTGACAATGTTCTCACAAAAGGAAAAGAAATATCCAAATGTGATTTAAATTTGAAGTAACAATCATTTCTGGTTAACCTCAGTTATGGTATGTTAATGAAGAACATATAAAAAAATCAATATATGTAAAGTCTTCTTTCAATAAATTTCATTACACCATACCAGAAGGAATTAAAGGATTTTAAATCCAGAGAAAAATGTAATGAACTTACTTCTCGGCCACTCGAGAGCCGCAATGGCGCCATCTGCTGGAGCCCAGACACTGAATCTGACGCAGCCGTCTTGGAATGTGCGCGTGAATTAGTGCATAAAATAAACATAACGGGCGTTATCACGTGACTCATATCGTTGTACAGTTTGATGTAATGGTGTAATATTCAGATGTGTCAATTTCAGGTCCAGAAACTACAAATCCAGACAAAGATTTTGTTTCAACCAACTAGTTGAGCACTCTGTGACTGTCACTCTTTACGCTCAACTGATTGGTTGAAACAAAATCCTGGTCTGGATATTTACGTTCTGGACTTGAAATTGACACCTCTGGTAATATTATATACTGTTATTGTCTGTGAAGCAATGTTATGTAAGCGCAAACACACACTGTGCCTGACACATTCAGTAATCAATAACAGAAATAAAACAGAATTTCTGTCCATCTACTCATCCATCCATCTTCCATAAGCATTTCCAACCAGAAGCCGGAAACCTTGCCAAAGAGGCAAGGCACAAAGCAGAGGGTTACCCGGGACGTGATGCCAGTCCATCACCAGTCACACACACCTACAGACACACTTGGTCTGCAGAAACAAACTCAGTGAATTCAGATGAAAGCCACACATAGAAAGAACATGCAAAATCCACGTAGAGCCAGAAGCATGATTCCAACCCCCCAACCCTGGTGGTTAGAGGTCTCCATGCCACCCACCATATGGTTCTATAAGGTTTCATAAATGATGTCTATTACTTATAGCATGATATCCTATAAGGAAACAGGTGGGAATGACTTCACCAGGTCAGTGGCAGCGTATACTATGCACTTTGCCTTTCTTATTAATGAAATGACTGAGCAGGTAATTGAGCGTATTTTTAAAAACATAATCATAGACATATACTGGTGCTTCACTGGGTAGTACTGTGACCTCATACCCTCCAGCCCCAATTCTGTATGTATGGAATTTGCATGTTTGGGTGGATTTCATGCAGTGACTCCGATTTCCTCCCACAGTCAAGACCCATGCCATTGAAACATGTGAATCGGTATGTCGAAATTGCCCTTAGCGAATGGAATTGCATCCAAGGTGTGCCCTTCCCAGTGCAGTCTGGCACAGGCACCTGGTACTCTGTGACCCTGTACTGGACACCAGGTTATGGAAGATGAATAGATGTATAATAGGACAATTCGTAATATGACAGTACATTCGGATCGTGTTGCAGGCATGCTGCTTGTATACTTGCAAAGTGGAACAATAAGACGTTTTGGTAAAATCACACATTGTCAGTCATTCCGCTGGCATATGTCTGTGTTTTTGGTTAAGGGTTGCTTTGGCACTGCGAGGGAATGGAGCTCTCAATAAAATCTTTCTCCATTAGTCCTGATTATGTAATTTTTTGTGAATAAATGACTAAAAACACTGCCTGAAATTGGACAGGCCATTACTCAGGCTTTCCTGCGCACCTGCACGGGTCACACCTGTGGAACCAGTGGGGATTCTTCAATTACAGGAGCCAGTGCGTAGACAGGCATTTCTCACTGTGCTCATTACCTTAGCCTGGCTGGGCAGACTGCTGGAAAGGTATTCATCAAGGTTATATATTCCACTCTCCACATTCAAGCGGAGGCATGGCCTCAAGACCCTCCCTCTGGGAGGAAAATGTTAAATGCACAGCTCAACAGGTATGGCACAGAACATGGAGAGCAGTCTGGAAGTTACACCTATCGCACCTCAGGAATAATGATTTTCAGCCCTGAAGTATAAATGTAATTCATAAAAAAAAAAAACGTTTTTTCATTTCCCAATGAATTTAAAGGAAAATAAATTGCCCAAAATAGGCCACTGATAAATTAATGTTGTTTCCTTTTAAAACATTTCTCTTTATACACCTAGTGATCACTTAATATTACCCACTTGGTCAGTGGGTTGTACCATTGCCTCACACTTTCAGGGCTGAGGTTTGAATTCTGACACCACTGTGTACATGTGTGTGTGCGCAAGTGTGTGTGTCCCCTAGTGATATAGCCAAGACAGAAATCAGTCACCTGAACCGAGACCAAGTCGTTACCAAGACCAGAGTGTATCGAGACTGAGACAAGACCAAGACCAAGGCAGGACGAGACCAAGACAAGACCAAGGCAGGGCGAGACCAAGACAAGACCAGGACCAAGGCAGGGCGAGACCAAGACAAGAGTAGGACCAAGGCAGGGCGAGACCGAGACAAGACCAAGGCAGGGTGAGACCAAGACAAGACCAGGACCAAGGCAGGGCGAGACCCAGACAAGATCAGAAATAGACTAATGAGTGTTATGTAGACTAAAGAGTCTACATAACACACCATAATAAAAAATGCAGGGCATAGGCACCATCTTGGGGATAGGCAGTTTGGCCTAAAAATTTTTTCACATTATAATTTGAACCATAGATGATTTTTCTTAAAATTTCAATATAAATGCTTCTATACAGGTAAAGCACAGGAATGGCTACACCATGACGCAAGGGCATAGGTTTGGCCTCAGTGTAAAAACCAGCACAAAGCATGCACATCCAAATGATACTTTGGGTATTGGACAGAGGAAACAGTCAATGAAAAAGGATGGAGTCAATGCACCAGATGATGCTCCCAGTGTTTTTTACATTTTGCTACCTTATGTGATGTTTCAGGCCCAAGTCTTTCATCAGACATTCCAATGAGTCAAAGATACAAATGTAACATTTTTTCAAACAAGACACACTTTATTGGTTGCATTTGAACTTTGAAGCAAGATGTTTTACACTCAATCACAGTATTGTGTTAACAAACAGATGAATATTAAGCCATCGTGATAAATATTTAGGCTTTTTGATGAGTGGTCTTGACTGGTCTTGAAATAAAACCTCGACTCCTCTATGTCTGAAACCAAGACAAAACTGAGTCAAAATAAAGGTGATTCCAAGACAAGACGAAGACGGCAAAAACGTGGTATTGAGACTGGTCTTGAAACTAAGACTGGTCTTGAGTACTACAACACTACTGTCCTGTTATTTTCTTGCGGGGACCAATTTTATAAAAATCTGTGAATGGAATCAAAAAACTTAAAAACTCCAAAATTATTGTATTTTGTTTGTTACTAAGTTTAGGGCTGGGTAGGGGTTAAAGTTAAAGTCATTGCTGGGATTAGGATTATAACAGGGGCGTAGATTTAGGGTGGACGGAGGGGACGTGTCCCCACCAATATCCTCCGACCATTGAAATGTCCCC
>JAODKM010000034.1:9739680-9752673 GCA_026780845.1 Petrocephalus sullivani
CCCGGCCGCGGGCGCGGCGGCCCCGCCCGCGGGCGTCCGCCCCCCCCCCCCCCCCCCCACTTGCGTGTTTCACTTCTTTCTATGCCCTTTATCAGTTTTTTCTTTTTTTTTTTTTTTTTGGTGATTATATTTTTTATTTTCTGAAATGTCTGGATGTTGTCTTGAAGTTAATAAATTGTTCTGATCTGTTTTCATCTGGTGTGTCTTTTGTTACAGGTGGAAAATCGTCCCAAGTACTATGGAAGAGAGTAAGTGTGTGTGTGTGTGTGTGTGTGTTTGTGTGTGTTATGATACTTAACATTTCTTAAAAGTAAAGTCCTTCCTTCTTTGTTGTGAGAATAGTTTCCTCTGCTGGCTCTTAGGTACCATGGCATGATCTCCCGAGAAGAAGCTGATCAGTTGTTGAGTGCTGCAGAGGGCAGCTACCTCATCAGGGAGAGCCAGAGGCAGCCAGGCACCTACACGTTAGCCTTAAGGTCAGTGCGGCCGTCCGCCTCACGCCCCCGGCTGGGAAACACGTGCAGAGACGCGGCACAGCGCTGTCCAGCACGGAAAGTGTGCCGTCATGCTGAGTGCTCAATTTAAAGGTGAGGAGAAAGTCCAGTGTGTGAACGTTTCCACTGTGTGGCTGAGGTTGTAGGTGGTGTGACACCAAACCAAGGAGCAGTCAGACCACACCAGAGCAGCGGTGACTTCTATGCATACTGACACCCCGGGAAGTTTGCCGAAGTTAACCTAAGAAGTTAATTACATTTACATTATTTAGCAGAGTGAACTACAAGTGTGGCAAATGGCACATTATAAACATATAGCTGTAAAGGAGTCGACTAGACATAAGTGCAGCTCTGCTGAGCTTCCAGTCAATACCCGAGTGTAAGCACTTGTAATTAGCATCATTTCCAGGGCTGAGCTTCTCACTCTGACACAACCTGCAGTCGATGAGCTTATAATGACCTCTGGCCTGATTGTGTCCTGAGATCTTTCAGCCCGTGCTGTGTGAGTTTTCTTCAGCTACTCTGTCGCCCTTGGTCTAGTGGCATTGTTTGAGGTGGAAGTGCTTGGGGAATGGTCAGCATCTCGTCCAGGGCCCAGCCTGCTGCCCACCCCCAGCTGGGGTATGGCTCCCCTGTTTGGATAGGCAGATATTGAAGATGGGCCACTGGTTGAATGTTGAATGGTTGAATATGATCCTGCATTTTATGTGTGTTCCCAAAACAAACGGAAGTTTTCTCTCTGATAGTTAAAAGTGAGTCACTCTCTCTGGTACTAGATGTGCGGCCTCTCTCAGGTTAGCGTTTGTGTAGGAGGTGGAGATGTCTCTTTAAAATCATCACATTGTGTTCTATGCACTTATGAAGGGAACAACTCCAATATTTTATTTTGTGGTTCTTCAGGTTTTTTTCCTTATAATTATTAATCAGTCACAAAGTCTGTGTTAATGCAAATTATGCTTTATTTATTTTTTTCAGTCATCGAAAAGCTGTAAATGTGCCTTTTAAGGGTCTGATCGGGCCACAGACGTGTTGGTGTTTGGAACAAACACTGAGTCACTTTATGGAAATGTAATCTAGCTCAGCCAGCTTGAATCGCACTTCTCCGTCTTTGCGTCGTGCCTGCTGTGGCCGCTGGCTAAAAAGGAGAAGGTGGGGGTCTGATGTGCCCCCACAAAACATGAAGTGTATCCTGCAGCTAATCTTTTAACCACTTATGCTGGTCAGGGCCAGTTTTTGTTTAGATGCAATTTCTAGGTCCAAGTACTGGGAATGCATTTAGTCGGTTAAAAATATCACTTAATTTTTGAGGTGAAGTTTTAAATTGGTTGAAGATGCACACTGTTTAATAGATCTTTACTTTTTTGCCTGGAGACCCTGTTTCTTGAGGAGTAAGCCGAAAAGGCCTCCTGGAGAATGACACTGTATCGGGGACAGGTCGCCCTGATTTGGTCGCTAAATGTACCTGGCAGGATCTTGGCTGTGTGCCCCTGTTTGGGCACACGCAATGTCTACCGGGCCTTTCTCACTAAACGGGGGGGCCAGCACTATGGGGGTTACAGGAATTGCTGTATAAAATAGGCTCGGGGATCTGTACTATGCTTTGCTGTTGAAGTGTGGGGGGTCAGTGGGGGAGGGCTGGCTCCGCCTGCATCCGTCTCCGGCCTCGTCTCATGGGAGCCCTGCAGCCTGGACCACCAGCTTACTCGGCTATAAGCAGGCTGGGCCAGGCCTGGGTGGGCTGTTCCTGTGTGGATGGGGGAGGACGTGGGAGGAGGGCAGGTAGTCGGTCCACTTATGCTCCATCCATGGCTCGCTCCCTGCTCCTTTCGCCGTGAGTCTAAATATTATCACAGTCTATGTGGTTTGATGGGGATTGCTTTATATGACCCCCTAATGACCCCCAGTGGTCACATGGCAGCATGACCTGGGGTGGAATAATCGCATACGATAAGAGTCACCTGCCTTTATTTCCTCTGATTGCTCTTGCTAGTTTCACACTATATGCTGTGAGGTTACTTTGTGTTATACACAGTACATATGGTGGTAAAGTTAGTATGGGGGGGGTGCCTCATTTGCCATCGTTCTGCCCATTTCACACTCATCCTGTATTCTGGGGGGGGGGGCTGTTTGTGCCTATTAAAAGGCAAACCAGGAAGAGGGGTAGATCTATTTATTAACGATGGCACTGACTTTCACCATAATTTTAAAGCACCCGTTTAAATACGCGGTATCTAGAAAGACTAAGAACTAAAGAACTAAATTAGCTGCATTAAAATATACATGTATTTATGTATGTGGTATATGAGTAATCATTGAGTTTGAGTGATGGGTCTGTCTACATTGTCAGGTCCTGCATTGGTTCTGTGTGGATTGTTGTAAATTCATTTATGTATTCTGAAGTTTGCTCTTGCCATAGGGTTAAATTTTTCATTTCATGTGTTAATTGAGTTCAGCTGTATTATCCATACCTTATCCCCATCAGGCCGGGGTGTCGGTCTTCCTGTCACCTGGCATCTCTGCCGCTTTGTCACCGTCTGTCTTTTGACAGGCTTTTAAAATGAAGATTTAGGGATTGTATCTCCACCTGTGATGTCAAGGCTGTAATGACAATACAAATAAGGTCAGAAATATTCATAAGAGGGGCAGCCAGGGCCTGTGATGCTAGACTGGGCACCTAATTAAAAATTCATTTTCCCTGGGGTACTGGGGGTGGGGTTGTTGGACTCTAGATTAGTTAACGTTAAATAAAACGTTGAGTGGGGGACGTAGGTTAAACATGGATAGGACTGTTAGTCTGCAGCCTGGCTAGGTCATCGCCGTTATCTCTGGCTTTGCAAACAAGCCTAGCTTTTGAGTCTGGCTGTTTGATCAAGTGTAGCCCCTCCCCTATTGTGAATATTCATGAAGTCACTTCCGGCGTGAATGTTTTTGCAATTTAATGCCCTCGTAATTACTTTCCATTAGCAGTCTTCACAAAGTAAGTCGGGGAACTTGAGCTGGAGTGGACATGGAATTAGTGGGGAACAAAGGAGAGGTATACTCTTACATAAATGAACTTATCTGCCCTTGGAGTTTGATGCCTTCCAAGAGTCTTGGGGGCAGCTTAAAGGTCTTAGAATGAATGTGACCGGAATGTGTCAAGAATCCCCCATTGTTAATTAGCTATTGGGCGATTTACTCTCAGGTCCTGACCCCAAAACGTCTGGTATGTGGGCACCCGCCACCGTACGGAAGAGCGATCAAGTTTGGCTTCGGCCCTGTAGTACTGAAGGCTTTCTGCTGTTCTCCTGGTTTGGCGTGTAGCGATGGTTTTGGCACCAGCAGAGTTTTCATTGGCTCAATTTCTGCCCCGGTTGCAATTCTGAAAAACCTTTTCCTGCCTGAAATGAGAGCACAGAAGTCAAGGCCATGTCCGGACACCTTGGTGATCACCACTAAGAGGGGGTTTATTACATGGTAACTGAAAAACTGGATGCCGGCTTGAGTCTTTGGCAGGGTCTGGGTGTATTTTATTTATTTATTTTTTTTTTCCTGAGTTATTTTCTGTAGCTTTTTGGTCAGAATCAGCAGAAGGGCGATGACAGAACCAGTCATCCCTTTAAAGGAGACTTGTCTGTAGGAAAACCATAGAACTATATAAACCATTCTCCTCCATATGCTCTGGATTCTACCTCATGCCATTTCGCCATTTCTGTCCACCTCGGAAATCCAGATTCGGGAACCAGACCAAGAACTTCCGCCTCTACCATGACGGCAAGCACTTCGTGGGGGAGAAGCGCTTCGAGTCCATCCACGACCTGGTGACGGATGGCCTGATCACGCTCTACGTGGAGACCAAGGCGGCCGAGTACATCGCCAAGATGACCATCAACCCCATCTATGAGCATGTGGGCTACACCACCCTCAACCGAGAGCCGGCCCTCAAGCGGCACACACCTGTCCTCCAAGACACCCCTGATGGGCGGGACAACGTAGATGGCCGAGAAGAGGCGGGTCCAGAGGAGAGGGTGAGGACTTCTTCTTATGTTCCAGCAGACTGGTTGCTCAGTTTCATGTAAAACTCATCAGGGTAAATGCCCCCGTCATTTCTGCTGTATTTTATTATGAGTAGAGCCATTGAATCTGCCTGTTACATAACCTGCTCTTTGCTTTCAGTTGACTTTTTTCATTACAACTAAATTGTAAATCATTTCTAAATGTTTAGTACATTTGTCAGGCTTTGGGAGTAAAGGGAACAGCCTGTTTGTGTGACACCTTCCTTACCACTAGTGCTGTTGCCAGCCACAGTTTTTCCGTTAATATGATTTTTTGATTTAACGCTGATCCAAGACAAGCTGCTGTGTTGACATTTGGACACCCGCAGTTTGCTCCTAATGCTCGTCTAAGCCGTCCGGATATTGTAGCGTTTTTTTTTTCCCCCCCTTCTTCTTCTTGCATAATGTCTCATGCAGTCACACGAGGAAAATTCACATCTCATAATAAAGAATAGCTGTGTGCGTTTTAACGTATACTTTTAAAAACATGATTTTTTTTTCAGTATATATCCTTGTTTTTGATGCCCCCCCCAGCTCATTTTCCATGTGTGGAACACCCCCCATATAAGGCATGTCTAGATGCTGTGAAGTAAAAGGCCTACTGTGCTTTTAAGCTCCCAGTATGCCCCAGATGGAGCTCATACGGCGTCTCCGAGCCATTTCTGTCTCCAGGTTTGTCCTGAATCCTTTAACGATGCCTCCCTGTAAAGTACAGAGGTGTCTCTCTGGATTTGCTGACCTGTGCATAGCAGGGCAGGATCAGGAAGATCATACCTGGGTGCTGTCATGCTCTTGGAGAAACAATAATGCCCAAAGCCAGCTTTAATGAAATGCCGGGCCGTCTGGCACCCTTGGGCCCCCCCTGTCCGACTCTGTCCCCCACGCAGTGCTTGTCCTGTAATTGAGGATGTAGCCTTGTGCAAACAAACCTGTCCAGTCGGGGCTGCCGCATTGCAGTTTTGGTTTTCTTCTACCCCCCCAATTCACTGCTGCGTCTCGACCGAACCAGAAGAGGAATAAGTAAAGATTAATGAGGACGTTCGCCTGACCTAGATCAGGGTCTCCTTTTTGGTCTGTGCCCGGCGGTGACAGATTTCGGAAGCTGTGGCCGTTTCGGCTGGCAGCGGATCGCGGCGAGCTGTTGCAGGGTGCTGCCGTGCAGGAGGGCGAGATAGCAGTGACTCTGGCACCCTTGGGCTCTGCTCCTGGGTTCCACTGTAAAATTCGACCTTCACTTCGAGTGCCCTGCTCCTTTTTTCGGCTACTTTTTGGGGCCGTCCTATTCCGTGTCTTCCGTGTGATGAGGCACTGGAGAGGGACATGTGAGATGAGCGATAGACCCAATGCAACCAGTCGGCTGGGCCAGCAGCCTTTAAGTAGCCGCCTTGTCAAACTGTGCCGTCTTTGAGTGAAGGACACCCCCGAGTCCTTTACCTGCTAGTTTGACTGCCGTGTTGCACATCACTGTGATCTTGTGCTCAGTAGGCATGCTTAACTATGGAATTTCAGCTGCTGTCTATGTCCTTTTAACTGCTAGGAGGATTCTGCACTTTGGAACTGGGGTGAAGGTGCAGAGTAGACTTGGAGGAACGGCAGAGTTGTTCTGAAGCCCCTTGCCCAGTGCTGAGTGAGGGGACAGACAGTCGCTGTCTACAGGGCATACTTGGCAGTATATGTCCAGGTTTCCCCACTCTAATTCTGGATATTTCTCCCTGTGAACGTTCTGTACTTTGCTCGTGTTCCCTTTTCTCCCATAAATTGATAGTGACTGAACTGTTGTACTAAGACCAGTCTTCATTTGCATGCTACTCATTTGGCCCGGACCTTGTGCTTGTGTAGTTGGTTGATTTTATACTGATGATGTAACGTTGGCTGATTTTTTTTTTCCCCGAAAGTGAGAGTGACCCTTAGCTCATAATCAACCTGTGTCCGTTTCAAATTCGCACTCCTGTTGCTCTGTGCGCACAGCGATGCAGAAGCGTGTGACGCAGGAGCTGTTTCATTGAGCGTGGGAGTCTCTCTCTCTCTCTTTCTCTCTCCCTCTCACTTTCTGTTCGCTGGCCTTCCAAACAGCTTCATCATTTCAGGCAGGTCCCTTAATAATGGAAGGATATTTCACTAGCTCACCTTATATCACCATGTGATTTCTGGAGAAGTTGTCTGCAGTTGACTTGAGCCTGAGCTCAATGACCATCACAGTACATAACTACAAAGTTTTATTTACCCAGGGCAGGCCACAGATTAGGCCTACTTCTGTGTACAGCAGTAATCCTGTAACTGCTGTTAAAGCAGCGAATCACCTTGAGTTATCCGTGCTGGCCGCATCTGTGATGTAATGTTGCCGCCCATTTGCTGGGGGCTGTTTTGGGCAGTACCTCGGTGTCTAATTGGATCACCGTAACCAAGACCTAACAGTTACCGCATTATGTCCTGAGCAGACGAAGACTCTGGACTTTCACCAGCACGTGCCCGGCCCCCACTCCAACACTGGAGAATGGGGTAAAATTTAACAAGTTCTTGTGAGCGGCAGGTCATTAAAATGACAGTATTATTGCTTCCCCTGAGGCACAGTGGTTAAGGTTAACTCCCCTCACGCATACGCAGGGTCCTACAGCCCAGATAACAGTTTAAATCCAGACTGTCTCTTTTACTGATTGTCACTGGATGCCTCTTACAGCAAAATAAATTGGATTCTTTCCGCTGAGGGAGGGGGAGGTAAGAGGCTGGGAATCATTGCCTGTTGGCTCGCCCAATTGAGTGCATCGGGTCCCGGTCTGCTGTTGGTGGCTGGGGGTGAGGGTTGTCTCTCTCCACCTATCAGTGCTCAACCCTCTTGCTAATAAGGAAGCTGGTGGTGGAGCTGGCAGTGATGTGAATAATAAGAGACGTCGGCCGTCCAGTGGCGCGACAGGAGGCTATTCTGACCAGTCAGTGGCACATACTGGGCTAAAGATCACTGCAAATGGAAGCTGGGCCGAGCATAAATGTTAATTCACATTTATATTTGAACTGCATGTAGCAGTTTCCACGACTAACCATTACTCTTTCCCGATGTTTTCTCTGTTTTTCTTACATCCCTCGTCTTCCCGACCCGTCTCCCATATTGTGATGTTTGTGTATATGTATGGTCGGGTTGATGGCCAATAATTTCGCTGGTACTTGTGACCAGTGACATGGTGTATTGCAATGGCAATAAAGGGTTATGCGCCCGCGCGCCTACTCCTACGGCTGGACGTTTTACTTTCCGGTCAGAGCTGCAGAAATGTCGGTCTTGGCATCTGTGCCTGCTGCCCTTTGATGCCCCCCCCCCTTAATCAGGCCCAGGCATCTGTGGTCTGTGGGTTTTGCTGGGGTCCTGTTCTACTGACCCACTTTGATGTACCCCTGTGTCCATGTGTGAGACAGCATGGGAGGTGATCCTGGCTGCTGTCACACGTGTGGCATGAGTCCATGTGCTTTGGTCGCATGTCAGGCCCTCAGGCATACGTTTAGTATTAATTAAGCTCTATAGGCTCACCAAATGGGCATTCATCCCTCTTCCATAACCACTCATTGCATACCGGCTCATGGGTGGCCTGATGCCCGTCTCAGGAAAGACGCAGCGTGAGGCAGGGGGCACTTTAAAGATCTGGCAATAATTATTACAACATCGTAGTTTATCGTACTTTACACTTTTAATCAATGCAGCATCTTTAGGAGATGCATTTGCACAAGGGCCCTTTAGTGTCGTCCTTAAAGTTCTTGAAACCAATCAAATAGTAGCATGGGGGGGAAAAAATCAAAGTGTGCTTGGTCAAAAAAACATTGTTTTTTTATTTTATTTAATTTTTTTGCAGTTTGTCCTGAACTCACTCAAAGACCATTTTCATAGGTACCCTTTTTTCAACACAAAGCAAGCCTGGTCACACAAAATTTTAGTGACAATCAGTAAAAGAGACAGTCTGGATTTAAATTATTTGGGCTGTAGGACTGCATATGCGCGCGGGGAGTTAGCCTTAACCACTGAGCCTCGGGGGAATTTTTGTTGCATTGAAACGTCATGCGCGGCTCCCTGGACCCCACAGCCAATCGTGATCCAGTCTTGCGGGATTCAGACGACAGGCTTTAGCAGCGACACAGCACCAGCAACCTTAACGTCTGTTAATCTATCTGAGCAAACGGCCATATCTTACATACATCTTTAGTCTTGGTCAGAAAAAGCTTGGATAGACATGTCTTGTGCAAACATCCTCAATACTGCGACTGCTAAATATCGAACTGCGGAACGTTAATGCGAAACCGATAGGCGCATTAAATAACAAAGTAGCTGAGAGAGCATCTGGAGCATGGCGCAGGCTGGCCAGTGACTGGGTCTGAGTCCGGCTGACCCTGACCCACTGTAGGAGACCCCAAACAAGGCCCACACTGAATCCATGTGAGGCAGATTGACTTGAGACCCTTTGAGACCAAAACCCTGTGAAGCAAGACTTCTCAGACCCCGAAGCGGTAAAACACAGAACCCAGACCCAGTAACACCCAGGGGAAGTAGATCTAGTGAGAGGGACCTGGACCCCCACTGAGATGGAGACCTGGAGGATGAGACCCCAGGCCCCCCGGACAGCGCCCCAGTCAGGCGACTTTCTCCGTACCACGCGCTAGCCGTTGCTCAGATGCTAACAAGCAGCCAAATGGAGACATCATCGTAACAGGAGCAGATGTCATCTCCTCAGTCAGCTTGAACGATTCGGTATTTCTGGCACACTGCCGCTCTTCAGACCTGCTTCCGTATAGTTTCTTGTTTCTCCGACTTGCTTCCGTATAGTTTCTTGTTTCTCCATGCTGAAATTATTGCACAGAGCCAGTGTTTTCTGTATGAAAAAAATGCTGTTGGGCTAAACCAAAGCACCGATATCATTGGATAATGAATTTGGGATGTCTAACTGTATTTTTGGTACTGAGATTTCGTCCATTAGGGGTTGACCATCTGTTATTGAGGATTTATAATGTGTAAAATACAAGTGTAGGGGGAACACAAACGCTGGCTTGCCGATGTTGTAGTGTATGTCGTACGTTGTAGTGTATGTCGTACGTTGTTGCCCTTTTCAGACATAGAGAAGGATTCTCCTTGGAAGGCACTTACCAGGCTGGGCTGTTTGAGGTGGCTGTTTGCTTTGGTGGTGGTGGGGGGGGGGGGGGGGAAGGCCCGTTCACAGTTCAAAATCCAGACTTAATTATTGAAGCGGTGCAGCCCCCGTAGCAGGCAGTAATATGGACCCCCTACCCCGGAGACGGGCTGGCCGCTACATCAAAAGGGGTCTGGCGCTGGGCCGCATGGAGCAGAGCCGCAGCCCTCCTGAGGGGGGCGCCGCGCTCTGTAGCAGATGTGCCCACGGCGTGCCAGACCAAGGGAAGCGTCGCACACAGCCGCATCGCTGGGCTACCCCCCCCCCCCCTCCAATGGGTTCACTCATCTGCTTTATGAGCAGATAAAAAACATGAAGAGGCATTTCTTCATCTCCCGTGGCTGTGTGGGGGTGGGTTATGGTCTCACGTTTGTGCGGCAATTCTCTGTAACGGCTATAATACTGGGGGGGGGGGCGGTGAACACTGGTGGCCGACAGCAGCTGCCATTTAATGGTGCTGTTCACCTTGGGATGGGATTTACTGTAACACTTGGGGTCAGTAGCGCCGCCTAAGGGACGTCACCGTAAGTGGATGGTTAAGGTTCAGGCGGGCATGATGCCTTGCTGAATACGCTGGCTCTCTGCGGGGATGTATTTATTTGGTAGGTGCCTTCATGCAAAGTGACATACCGGCCCGTCCCTGGGACGGTCTGGGGTTAAGGGCCTTGCTCGGGACCCTGACGGTGAGCCCTGGGATATCAGCCGACAGCCCTCAGGTCCGAGGCACCTGTCCTGACCCGCTGCTGCCTATTGGCCCTCTGGGTGACCCCGAGCTCCTTTCTGTGCCTGACTTTTGGTTTTTCCTTTATTTTGCCTTTTGTTGTTGATTTTTAGTTTTTATATATATTGGTTTTCCTCCCAAAATAAATTGTGTGTGGGGGAGGGGGGATGGGGCTTGTAGAAGTACAGGCTGTAAGTGAATCCAACAGAACCCCCCCCCCCAGTCAATGTGCCTGGTGATGTTCGCTGTGTGGCCATTCAGAGTGCACCCTGAGCCAGCTTATGAATTAGCAGGCAAGTGTAACATCTCTGCAGTGTGAGTAGCACCCCTCTGGGGGGGGGGGGGGGGGGCGCGCGCCTGAGACCGGCCAACCACACAGAAACATGATTGAGGGGAAAAATGTCTATTAAAATATGTCCCCTGCCTAACCATCCATGCTGTCTGCTTTCCTTTGCCATTCTAATCTAGGTGAGCTTCTCTCTCTCTCTCTGCTGTATCCCTTTTCTTCTGGAGCGTCTGCCGCACTGTAGAAAGACGTTAGGATTAAGGCCAGTCCTCAGGCTTAGCGCTTCGAGATATTTCCATAACCCCTGTTTGAAAGCGAACAGTAACATACCTCCATTTTTCATTCTCTGTCCAGGCTAGCACCTTCCCTTCAACACTGCGGTTAGGTATAATCTCGGTTTAGAAGTATATGCTGTGCTCTGGTTTTTTTCGCTGTACTTGCCTTACTGCTAATCCATGTGCTACAGAGTTTTGGCGCTTGAACACCAACGAGGATGGAGGCCGGGTCCTTTAATTAGTGTCTCTCCACTTACTGCCTGTGCCGGAGAAGAAAGGGAGAGACACCATTCCTCCGACCAGAAGCTGTGGCCAATTACTCGGCCATCGCAGAGTCGGTCCTGCGGGCGAGCCGCCGTCTGAGCCGCGAGTCATTACCCACCGTTTAGCATGTTCTGGCTGTTTGTCTGTGGTTTCTATGCACAAGCAATCATAAAATGGCCCTGAGGAAATTGCTGCATATTTAGGTCTCACACGTAGAGGTTTAGCTCTGTGAGAGACACTGTAGCCCCACACTTCTGGAGTTGTGGTTCCAGATGTTGTCTGCTAGGATGTTCTGCACCGTTTTGCATGTTCTATTCTTTCCTCGAGCTTCATTCAGCAATCTAAAAACATGCAGGTAGGCTAATTGGTGCCTCTAAGGTGTCCATTGTGTGTGATTTGTGTGTGTGTATGTGTGTATATTTATGTGCATGCTTCCCGATGGACTGGCATCACATCCAGGGTGTGCCCAGTGCTTCCTTGAATAGGCCCCAGACTCAACGCCAACCCTGCATTGAACATGTGGCCATAAGATGGATGGAGATGAGAGTGTGTGTGATGGTGCTCTTTCTGAAGCCATGGTTCAGGTTTTGATAAATGCCATTGCACTTCAAGAGTGATTCACTCCGCATGACCAGCTACTGGTAATTACAAAGAGGGGACCTGAGAATAGAACTGAGTTCTCATTGGTTATGTTCTCAAGCCACGCCCCTCTGTCAGGAAGACAGGAAGAGAATGCTGTAAATACAGCTGATGAGCACTTAAAAGGGTCTCTTCTGGTTTACGGGCCTGATTATGTAGATTTTTTCAAACAATAACTGAAAACAGCTGTTTTTAAATTATTCATAAGAGCTCTTTTAGTTAATTACTATGAAATACATTAATTCCAAAAAGGAGTAATTAGAATATAGCTTGCTCCACACTGTTGGTTGTGTGAATGCTGTCATTTTCTTATAGATGAGCTTAACTTGAGTGAGTGAATGGCTTTAAGAACAGGGAAAGGGATTCTGGGTAATTAAGCACTGCTAATTACACTAGCAGTGATGAACTGTGGACCTGTCAGTGAATAATTGAGCGCTGTTTTCTAACTAATCAGCTATTGACAACTACCTGTACAACCAGCAGAGCCATTATTTAGCAGAGCTTATTGTCACGGGTTAACTTGCTGGGCAGTGCCAATTGAGCCACAATTTCATTGGTTTGTGACACTTGTGGCTGATCTGTGGGAACAAATGGAGTCGTCAAAAATGAGTGGGGCGGGGCTGTGAGGCACGGTATTACTGTGACGTGATTGGCTACTAAAGGCAAGCAATCTTATTGTCATCATCCAGTAGGGGTGTATGATTCAAGGCAGCGATGTAGTAATAATTCCAGGAGAGACATGATATTTGTCTTGTGGCAGATGGTGGATGATAGTTATATGTGTTTGGTTAATACACTTTATGGACGAAAGTATTGGGACACACCTCTTAATCACCGAATTAAGGTGTTTCATTCAGACCCATTGCCACAGGTGAATAAAATCAAGCATCGAGCCATTCAGTCAGATTTACAAACATTTCTGAAAGAATGGATCATTCTGAAGAGCTCAGTGAGCACGTGTCCTTATCTGAAGGTGTGGTACCTTCTGATTGGAAACATGCCAACATAACGCCCATTTTCAAAAAAGGGGATGGAAGTAAATCGTCAAACTATAGGCCAATCAGTCTAACTTGTATAACTGGAAAAGTTATGGAGGCTATAATCAAGGAGAAAATGGT
>JAODKM010000034.1:9755650-9771027 GCA_026780845.1 Petrocephalus sullivani
GGGGGCGTTAAAAGCGGAGCCCCCCCCGGGAGGGGGATCCGGGGGGGGGGGGGTGTGTCATTGGGGTGCTGTGCATGTGAAAGCTCTCCGCCACCTTCTTTGATCCTATCTCTCGCCGGTACCACTCCAGGGCCTCTCAGAGCCGGTTCCCGACTGGCATCTTTCATGTTCCAGCCGTCTTGCCTTCCCGGCTTTGGGGGCGTGGCCGGGGGACCGGCAGGACGGGGGCTTTTATGACCCCGAATATGGGTGGACAGCGCGGATGGGCTTCTGCCGCCTGGATTGTCCTGAGCCAGACACCCTTTCTCTCTAAACCCCCCACAAATACCAGCGCAGCCTTTATCTGTGCTGCAGGTCGACGGTAACTCGGGGGGGGGGGGGGCAGTTTTTAGAGCCACCACCCCTCCCTTATTTACTGGTAGGTAAATAATCTGTATGTGCCCCCCTCTTACCCTTGCATCTCCATCCTCCCAGTGTCGGGGTGGTGCGAGGAGGGGGGGTTCTGGATTCAGTTCCCGGGCACACTGCTCTCCTGCGCTTAGCGGTGATGGCACATTCTGTCCCATCTACAGAGCTAGACAGTCAGTGAGGACTCTCCCCGTAGGACATTTTAAAGGTGGCACAAGCGGCCCATTAATAAACATAATACAGCATAATTCACTCTGAAATGTGCATTTGTCCCTTCGCATTTTACTTTTTTGTACATAATTCAGGAATAGGTGAGGCAGCAGAATGCAGCCCATCATCTTATAAGGGTTTTAATTATGTACCAAGGAAACATACGGGCTTTCTCGCTTAGGCTGACTAATGAGTCGGGCCCGTGCCCACTTTGCATGAAAATGAGCTTCTTTTACATAATCCCTGTGCCGCGCCTTGCTGCACTGAGGGGCAGGCCAGTGTGTCCATAGGGGTTCAGTCACAGAGACTCAGTTGTGTCTCTGCGTGTAGAAGTCGAGGTTTAGAAACCCAGCTAAAGTCCGGGCAGTGTCATTGTGGGGGCGGGGGGCTCTGCATTAGGAGTCCGGCTGGCTGACTGCTGTTAATGGTGGTCGTCAGTCTGGCCCTGGCAGTTTCGGACATCTCCTTTTGTGGTCCTTTAGCGGGCAGCAGTTCCGGATACCATTAGTGCCGTGCGGCTCCCAGCTGAGTGGCGATGCATGACTCACTCACTCCTCGCTATCATCCCACTCTGGATCTGCCCCCTCCCTCCCTCTCTCCCTCCCTCCCTCTCTCCATCCTCTGTTCCTCGGGTTCTCCCGCAAAGGCTGGGAGGTGAGCGGAAGGGAGGGGGGTGGAATGTTTCAGAATCAAATGGGGGGGGAGTGAAGCTCGGCACAGCCTCCCCTGATTGGTCAGCCATTCTGCGAATGTGACCTCTCCTGTCCGGCTTGGCTGTGCTAGGCCCCGCCTTCCCCCCTCCCTCTGCCGAACGACTCTGGCAGCCTCCATGCTCGGTGCCGTCTGCGTTCCAGAGAGGCTATCAGCTCCGCGCAGGGAGGACAGGGATTACCGCAGATGCTGATGAGCCACGCCGGCAAGGAAGCCCCCTGATCACCGTCTCCGATCAGCCCAAAGCCGGAGCGACCTGCTGTCTGGCCTGTCCCTTTTAATGTTTGGACTCCGTTCTGGGGAGTTTGTTTTCGAAACGCCGCCGGTAGGACACTCGCCGTCCCTCCGTGTTCTCGTGCTTGACCAGCGTGGTCCTTGAGACGATGCAGATGGTGGAGCAGAGTATCGGCTAAGCCGGGAACCCCTTGTTCCGATTCGGCCCCCCCCCCCCCCTCCCCCTCGGCAGCACCACTCAGCTGGACAGCGCAAACTCTTGCCGGCGCGGGTCTCTGCGGCGTGGCCACATCCTGAACGTCATCATGCCGTCCCGGGAGTCATGCTCGGTCAAAAAGGGGAACAAGACCCTGGTGCACAAGAGCAAGCAGGAGAGCGGGCAGCAGGATATACTGGCGGCGGCCCTGGGAATGCGCATGGGCCCGCAGAAGCCGCCCTCCACACTGTGGCAGCCTCTCAAACTCTTTGCCTATTCGCAGCTGACCTCGCTGGTGCGGCGAGCCACGCTGAAGGAGAACGACCGCGCTCCCAAGTATGAGAAAGTGCACAACTTCAAGGTAAGTGCTGCCGGCGTGCTGCGCCGCATTCGCCGCTCGCAGACTGCGTCCCCAAGTCACGGGAACAGCAGGAGGGAATTTGGGCCATCGAGTCGGTTATGGATGCAGTTCGGGGACTTGCTGAAAGGAGCCTTGTGAATGTGCTGGTTGGGGAGGGGGGGGATTCCCCCGAGTTTGGGTCAGTCTCTCTCTGTTCGTTTATCTGTCTGTCTTAGTCTTTCAGTCTGTGTTGGTGTCTGTTGGTTTTTTGTCTGTTTTGGTGTCTATGCCTGGTCGTTCTGTTTCTGCATGTGTCTGTTGGTCTGTTTGGTGTGTGTGTGTATGGTGTTTCCATTTCCGTGTGTGTCTGTTGGTCTTTCTGTTTCTGTGTCTGTGCCTGTCTGTTGGATTTTGGTCTGTTTTGGTATCTGTGTTTTCAGGTTTGTGTCTCTTGTTTTCAGGTCTGTGTCTCATGTTTTGGTGTCTGTATCTGTTTTGTTTTGGGTCTGTTTTGGTGTCTGTATCTGTTTTGTTTTGGGTCTGTTTTGGTGTCTGTATCTGTCTTTTCTTTGGTCTCTTTGTTTTGCATCTGGCTGTGTTTGTTTAGAGTCTGTGTGTGTTTGGCTCTGTTCAGGTCTGTCCATTGATCAGGGTGTTCTGGCCGGAAGGACTGTGGACAGCTCCTTGCTAGGTTTGGGTGGCAGATGGGGAAGATTAAGGAATTGATGGGGGATGGGTGGGGGGAGGGGGGTCCTTGTTTGGCTCATGTCAGCAGACATCACTCAGATCGAATAATGAAGTGGTGTACAGAGGAACGCTGCCCCCCCCACACACTGCTGACATGAGCAGAAGTACCCCAGCACCCTCCCACAGCTCCACCTAACCATTTTAGCTCCTTCAGGGTCCTTTTCCCAGAAGGCCATTCTCCCCAGTCTTCATATAGCTGTGATAGTAACGTCAGACCCGTACCATATAGAATGTCATTGTTACATATGTTTACTTTTGGACTGGACCACCAAGGCTGAAAACACAACTTTTCACCATAATATAGAGCTTGGAACTTCACAGCCAGATGGAGTGACTGTGTCTTTGTTTGTTAAAAGCTATTTATTGTGCCCCAAGATGACCGTTAAAGAAGCAGTTGCTTGTTCTCTGAGAGCCCCCTGTATTTTGGTTTATGATGCTTGCTCACTGGCAGCTGAGAGGCCGGCAGGGCTGCTGATGTAAGCATCGCTGCCTGCAGCTCACTTCTCTCCCTTATCCCTGATAAGTCCCCCCTCCATGCACCGCCCCCCCTCTGCGACCTCAGCGTCTGGGTCTTTCACGCTGCACCCCGGGTCGCTAATCTGCCCTCGCGGGCCGAGACATTTCTGGCATAATCCCCTGTGGTCCGTGAAACTAAAGTTAGATGGAGGCCGCATCTGCCCAAACGGGCCAGCTTTCTCCGCTCCCGATTGGCCGAACCTATACCTGGCAGGGTTCCCCTAGTTTGTAACGGTGGCGGGTCTCCATGACAACCCGCCCCCACAGACCCCACTGTGCCATGGCGGAGGCGTGCAGTCCCCCCCCCCCCTTTACGCCCGCCTCGTTAATTGTTTGAGTGGATTAGCATCCAGTTTGATATAACTGCTGCAGTGGCTCTTATCTTCACGGTGATAATCTTCCACCCCCAACTCCACCCATCCCCCCCCAATCAGTCTGGCTCACTTACAAAACTCAGTATATGTGACGGCTCTGATCTGGCAGCACTGGCCGGGACACAGCTTCTCACTGCTCGCTTTCGCCCCCTGCAGGTCCACACGTTCCGGGGGCCACACTGGTGCGAGTACTGTGCCAACTTCATGTGGGGCCTGATTGCTCAGGGAGTCAAATGTGCAGGTAAATGCTTTTCCCCGTGTCCGGCTTCCCGTCTGGCTTCTCTCCACACGACTAAACACACGGGCTGTTATTTTCGGAGAGCCCTGCAGTTTCCTGTTTCTTAGCTTGTTTAAATGTGGTCAGGCTGTACGCAGCTCCCAAACGCGCAGGGGAGAGACGCTAATGAGGACCTGAGGACCCTGGAGACAAAGGGGACCGTGATGGAATTGGCCCAAGCGTGCTGTAATGCCACTCGACATTTCTGCCTAATTTTAAAGCTGGGCCGCTCGCGGGGATAATGAACCTCCTGTCAATGGAGGTGGGCGACTTCGGGCCAAATCTCTTTGTCCGTTACTGGGGGACAGACGGTGTTTGTCTGGTGTCCATCTGAGGCCATTCTGACAGACTCCCTAAGCGCTTTATCCACTCGTGATTAGCGACTCTGAGCTAAAGTCACGCATCTTCTGCTCTGGATCTGGGGTAAAATCATGGGTTTCAGGCATGTTCGTGTAACCAGGCAGAACTAATCGACTGATTCTGAATCTGCTCAAGGGATCTTGCCTGAAAATGAAATAGAATGGCGTCTGGCCGCCTTGCTGCATCGACTGGAGTTTCAGTATGGAAATATTATTGTTATGGCATACATTGCCTTAACGGTATATTTTATATTGGGGAAAAAATGCATAGAAACATAGCTGTTTGAATAGTCAGTGAGAAAATATAGTAGATGTTTTGTTATGCTACGTGACTTCATTTAAGCATTTGTTTGCCCTTATAATCCATAATACTGTGAATTTGCATTTAACAGGAGTTTAAAATGAAGCCATGTATCCATACGCTACACAAAGCAATTCAAAATAGCGCAAATTGTTATTTTTTTGGTATTCAACAAAAAAGAAAATTGTTTGAAATATGCATGTTTCCAGAATGTAAATTGAGGCCCCTCTGTGTCTGCCTGATTGGATCAGATGTGTTAATAATGCATTGTTTGGTAATGGAAAGGCAGTCTCTTCCCCCCAGTTTGCTGTGTGGTTTTATGCCAAGTTACCCAGAGAGTTTCCCGCTTGGTAAAGCTTGGGCGACGTTCACCTTGAGCCCGTGTTGCAGTTGGACGCTGGTGTTTTGTGTAATATTTATAGCACAAAGTGTGTGGCGTGCTTTTTCGCGCGAGATGAATAATCAATGTGCTTTTGCGAGGCAGTTAACATGCTGGGATCTGCTCGTCTGAAGATGCTCTGTAAGATGTGTGACGTTCCTCCTTTGCACGATCCTTCACATGGCAGAAACTAGGACAGGGAAGTCTTTTATGTATAAATTTGCATTCCAAAATTCCTCAAGCCCCCCCCCCCAACCCCCAGCTCCATGCTGGTGCCAGGAAACAAATATGTGCCAGCCCTGTATCGTGCCACTGTTTCTCGCCAGAGTATGCCCCCCGGCCTGGTGCTGGGGGAGGGAGACAAAGCCGGCGTATCTCTTTAATGAGCGGCAGAGCTGAGAGGCTCCTCTCGCATGGGTGGCTGCCCCCCCCCCCCATCGATGCGTGCGCTTTTCCGGAGAGCTCCATGCCGTTAGGAAGCACTGCATGGTTTGGTGCAAACCGCAGGCCTGGGGGGCCCTGACCTTGCAGTCTAAAAGCGACTTGGGGGGGGGGGGGGTCCTGCCCCGTCGCGTCGCCGCTCACCCCACCCCCCCACACTCTCGAAGCCCCGTCTGGTGGCGTCCGGCGCGTCTGCAGGGAGCACGTGTCTAGGCACAGCATAAAGGGACCATTCACAGAGCTGCCCCTGAGTGGGGCTTTAAAAAATATAATGAACTGTACACTGAAATGTTATCCCGTTTATGCAAGATTATCGGTTGCGAATATTAATTTCATGCCTTTAAAAGAAAGTGGACTGGCATTTTCCTTTTTTAATTAAAATCAAAGGATATTTAATATTTAGAATGCATGTTTAATTTAATACAAAAATGTATAATAAAATGTTCTTATGTAAATGCTGACCGGTTGTCTGATCTCGGACGGCAGCGTTCCCGGGCTTTTTTGGAGACGCCATGCCTTATGCTTTCCAGTCCGATTCGGTGACCCGCCTGGTGAGCCCGGTTCTGATTGGGCCGCCTGGTGAGCCCGGTTCTGATTGGGCCGCCTGGTGAGCCCGGTTCTGATTGGGCCTTGTAGTGCCGCTGGCGCTGCATTCCTGGGCCTCTGTTCTCCGGCCGCCCTCCCCGGTCCCGACCCGCGCTGTCTCTGGCAACAGCTGCCCCTTGCCTTCGTCTTTCCCTGGGCTGCTTGGACGCAAACCCTCCCCCCCGTCCCCCCACACACACACACACACACCACCCCACCCCCACTGCGACCATCAAGGTGAAACCCCCTTCACGGCAGGCTCCCCCTGCTCACACCCAGGGCCCCCACTGCACTCACACAGGCACGCCGTTTTAACAAATTGCTTTTTTTCCTGTATGAATAAGAGGGAAAAAAAAGCATATTTTATTGTGAGCTCCCATTACAACGCCTTGTTAAGGGAAAATAAAATGGCAGGAGCGCGCTCCTGCTGGAAGCCGCCTGTCCCTCCCGTGTATGCCATTGCAGGGGGAAATTCACACTGAGGAATTAATGCCAGCACAGGGTAGTTCACTTCAATATTTTTATTTAATTATTTTAGCCTCAAAAAAGGACATCTGTGTGTCTTGTGTAAAACACATTGTTTATACTTTCATTTTAGTTGACTGAAGAAAAAAAATTTTGTTCGTAAGAAAGTGATTTTATTGTATTATTGAAAAGTGGTTAAAAAAACTATCATGAGCCTAATGTTTTGCCCAGTGAATATGACAGGATTCCCTTTGAAAGCAGCTGTGCGACCATGACGTTCAATGAATAACCATGAGGCAGTGAGGCCTGAATCAGAGCATTTAGTAATTGCCGTTCCTCCATGCCGTTTAGTGGAGTGTTCAAGGTGACACCAGACAGTCCTGGCAGTCCACCAGGAAGTGATGTCATCAGCGGCTGAGTGGGGTGGTGCTCAGTGTCAAACTGAGGGCAAATATTGATCAAGCAGATTTAGCCCTATGTAAGCAGAAAACAATCTGCATATATGCTGCGGAAGAGACCAGAGCAGAGTCAGATATGTTTAGGACACTCGTTGGTTCTATTTTCATTTGCTTTTTCTAAGTGGCTTGTTAACGAGAATGCAAAAGTAACACTGATGTCATTGACACACTTATTTTTATACCCGTTTGGTTGGTCTGTGTCCCAGAGCCTTTAGAAAAATACTTTTCCTTCATTTTAATAAATCATCCCGTCTTGTAAACGGCAAAGTATTATACTGTGAAATGTATAAATGAATGAACGGAGTAATAATTTCTCAGGTTTCTCCATCTCATAATGAGGCTCTGCCTGTGTTTCCTCCCCCGTTAATCTATTTTCCCTCGCTGTCCCCCTCCCCCCAGACTGCGGTTTGAATGTTCACAAGCAGTGCTCCAAAATGGTCCCGAACGACTGCAAGCCAGACCTGAAGCACGTGAAGAAGGTGTACAGCTGTGACCTTACGACACTGGTGAAGGCCCACAATGCCAAGCGGCCAATGGTGGTGGACATGTGCATACGAGAGATCGAGTCCAGGGGTGAGGGAATGATGTGCCACTGGCCGGTCGTGAAGCTGTGGAGATGCATCTCAGAAACCTTTAGGGCTGCTCTTCCAGTGATATGTGGAATTGGTTCTGTTGTTTGCCAAGCATCGCCCTTATTAACATGCCTGTAAATGCCCTATATAAGCAAAATACAGTTTTGGCTGCCAATCTATATATAATAGGGTGGTAAATGAACTAGATGTATCAGAACTATGATATTTTGTGAGGAGCGGAGCCTTAGCAGGGTGAGCCCTCATCCGGATTTCGTCTGGACAGTCTGGTTGCCCAGCCCTCTGTCTGGACAGTAGTTGGGTGTCCTCCTTTTTTTCCTCCTCCCCCTTCCCCTCCCCATGAATAGCTAGCGCTACTCTTTACCACCCCCGATGGCACCAAAGACATGAGACACCTGCACACGCATGCTACGGAAGCGGAGAGCGGCCATGCTGACAGTGATATTGAACACCGTTCTCACGAGAGAACCAGATAATTATCGTGATAGATATACTGTTCTCTGCTTCCGTGGTATTATAAACCCAACCTCACCCCATTGAACAACTTTTCATGGGTGTCCTCCTTTTCACCCTAAGCCTAAGAGCTCCAATTTTCAGTGAAAACACAGTTTTGATCAAGTTTTGCCTTTGTTCAACTGAATAGTGGGACAATCTACCTAGCCTGTTGAAGCATGGAGACATCAGTAGATGGATGTCCAACCTCAAATTCAACCTTGGGTTCTCTTAATCCATGACTGCATGTTTGTATCGATAGGTTTAAAACACACCATGGCTATATATGAAGGGTAATTGTGTTCCTTGTATAATGCTCACTCTTTCCCACTCTCTCCGTCTTTGAAGGTCTGAAGTCCGAAGGCTTGTACAGAGTGTCAGGGTTCAGTGACTTAATCGAAGACGTTAAGCTCGCCTTTGATAGAGGTACTTTTTCTGGCATTACTTAAAGGCAATGGCTATATGAACTTTGCACGTGCAACATGAATTCACATATTTCTGATGGGCTGTCCACAGGCACCCAGATGGGTCTCAAGGAGGATCAAGTGTCCTGAGATGATTGTTAGAGTGGATGTATTGCTCAGGGTAGCTCAGGGATGACATTTAGCACCATCTCCATGACATAGCACCATCTCTAGTTGCCTACAAGGAGTCTAGTGACAGCCACTGTGGTTTTATAAAAGGGATAGCCCCCCCCATTACAGTAAGTGGTATGTTCCTGCTCCAGGCCAGAAAGCTTCCATGTGGCATGACATCCCACGCACAGCCTCGTGATGTCGAGGCTGCACTCCACTCCACACTACCCCCCCCCCTCCCCCCCAATGACAACCAGAGGTGTCTGCGACAAGGACAGTCTGAAGTTCTGAGTCATTGGAGACCAAGGCCCCTTTCCCCACGCAGCCATTACCGTCTGGCTCTAACACGTAGGAGCTCAGATTCGTTTCAGCGTCGTCTCCATGCTCGTCTTAGTAACGTGGGACCTTCCCATATCTCTTTGCAGATGGAGAAAAGGCGGACATCTCTGTGAATGTTTATGAAGATATTAATATCATCACCGGTGCACTTAAACTGTACTTTAGGGATTTACCCATCCCCGTCATCACGTACGACGCTTACCCCAGATTCATTGAAGCTGCAAGTGAGTATTAAACACGAGCTTTTATACCCCTGTGTGTGTGAAAGTAGGCCATGCGTAGGTGAAGTGAATCCAGTAACATGCCAGATTTTTTATTTTGGGAAGGTTGAACAGAAAATGAGCGCCGGCTGTGTGCCCGCGGTATATTTAGAAGGCAGTGCCCTCTGTGCTTCCGGGACGGTGAAAGCAACACCTTGCCCGGGACGCATCCGCGTCCTGTAAAATGCAGTAGGGTGCATCAGTGTGCTTTGATGCCGCCGTTTGCTATCAGACATCGTGGCGTTAAGCTTTCCACTCGACCTGCCTGCATCCGTCGCTACCCTCTAATAAGCTGCTGCTTTTCTAAGCTTCTGAAATTCATTTTTGCTCTTCAGGGGGCTAAACTTGAAATCAGTGGAGGAAATAATGGAATATAGTAGCTGAATGTTAGACGGATACATGTCATTCGATGCGCTTCTCATAGGAAGGTGTCACTTTCCTGTATAAATATGTGATCTTTACCCTTGTTTACATTCTGTCATAAACGGAATGTCCTTGCATCATGATCTGACTTGCTAGATTCCCCACTTCATGGTGGTGTGGTAGTCATGCACATTCAGTAGTCATGGTGGTGCGGTAGTCATGCACATTCAGTAGTCATGGTGGTGCGGTAGTCATGCACATTCAGTCGTCATGGTGGTGCGGTAGTCATGCACATTCAGTCGTCATTGAACATTGAATTTTGACTGGGCAAGTGATGTGCAGAATGGTACTAATAATGGTTCTACTGATGCCAAGCAGTGACCGCATCCAGCCAGCCACATCCCCAGCCTCTGTAACGACATCCGATACAGTGCTCACTGACACTCTGTAAATTTGTATTATTCTTTTACTTGATTTACTTTTTCAGTGACAGTAATTATTTATTACTTATTTATCATATTAATTTTGGATCATCTGAATGTTGCCCCATCTGTACCCTTTTCCTCCAATGAGACTTGGAGACTTAGCCACGGACATTTCAGCAGTGTGATTGTCTGATAGTATCCTAGTGTAGGCCTGAGGTGTGACTTTTGGTGACCTTGGTGTGCCGTGTCCCAGAGCTCACGGACCCGGACGAGAGGCTGGAGGCCCTGCATGAGGCACTGAAGCTGCTACCACCCGCTCACTGTGAAACGCTGAGGTATCTCATGGGCCACCTGAAGAGGTACAGTCGGCTGCAGATGCCGCAGTGTGCGACGCAGTGACGTCGCACATGTCCGTCGCTGCTCCTCCTCCTCAGCGCACCCTAACCCTAACCCTCCCCCCTTCCCCCCACGCAGGGTGACGCAGCACGAGAAGGACAACCTGATGAACGCCGAGAATCTGGGAATCGTGTTTGGGCCCACGCTGATGCGAGCGCCCGACCTGGACGCCATGACGGCCCTGAACGATATCCGGTACCAGCGGCAGGTGGTGGAGTCGCTCATCAAGAACGAGGACATCTTGTTCTGAAAGGAAGGAATTACTCCCCCAGCCTGGCTGGCTACACGCTGTCTCCCTTCCCTTTTTCTTTTTATTTTGTGCAAAGGCTTGAATATGAAGGAACATGTTTTTTTAATCATTGTACATCCCCACCCCGTCCTGACCCTCACTCCCAGTGGACCAGTACTGTAAATACCTTCTGCTTCACCTTTTGATGGGTGCGGATTATGTACCTTAAACTTTAAGTTTGCATGTTTACCGCCCCATTTTTGTCGGGGGTTTGTTACCAGACGCAGCGAAACGCCGGAGTGTTTCTTTTGGATAGTTTTTAGTTATCCAGCATGAGTTTAGGTTTTTATCGTCCAACATCGTAACGGCTTTTCTGTCCTGTGGATGTAGCTCACTGTTGCTCAGTTGTTTTTGTGAAACACTATATACCCGTATGTGACATAGAATACATTCTTCTTTTTTATGTACCTTCGTGAAGAGTTCATCTTTTTCCATTTCGTTTTTATACACAGTATGTATTTAGGTAAAATTTTAAATCTGCATTCTAACAATTTGTGGTTATTTTTTTTTCACCCTTAACGCTAATCTTCACAAATCCTTTGCGCTCAACTTTCAATGGTAAATGTCCGATTTCATGTTTTGGTTGTAATATTTTTGTATTTTGATTTGCGCATGGGTAAATTAATTTATTAAACCTTGCTTTCCAGCACTGGAATTTTATGTGCTTTTTTTAACGCCTAAAAGGACTGAAACGTGTGAGCAATTTGACTGAGGTTTCTGATGCTGTCTGCTATAAAACTAATGTACAGAAAAGCCACATTGTGATGTTTAGACACAACTGTATTGCTTTGCTTGCATTAGAGAAGCATTCTTCATCTTTGTTTGGGCCGATTTGCTCAGTACATCTGCAGACTGTGAATAATTCCCTTTGAGATGAAGGCCAAAGCCCCAAGGTCTTTCTTCCTACCCAGATGCTGGACTCTTGCGTAACTGACATCCATCTCCGTCCTCCCAATGTGACATTCTCCCGGTGCTGGCACATCCTGTGACGTCGCTCACAGGTTCTCTCATGTACTTTGCATGAATTCCTTACTGGTACGACTGAGTGAGCCATGACCAGCTGCAGAGCTGCCTGTCGGGACTGTTCCTGTGTTCCTCCGAGTCTGTTCCCGGCTTCTGGTTTCTGGATGATCACCAAGGCGACTTCCTTTTGAGATGCTCTGCTGGGGGAGAGTGAGCGAGAGAGAGGGAAAATGAAGCGGAGCTGTTTGGCACTGGCAGCAGCTGGCCTTTCTCAATTCACTGTAAAATCTCATTAAGTTATCCAGCATTGTCCTTATTGCTTACCGTGAAAACTCTGGCACTTAGTTTTGTGCAAAGAGTGCGCTGAATCTCGCAGGAGCTACCCTTTGCATGCTGACAGTGTTGTGTTCTCACACCGTTTAATAAAGTTAACCCTTGCGTCCCGATCTGTTGACATGGATGATTACAACACTTCCCCCTCCCTCAAAAACAAAATATATAAAATGTTGCTATAGATAGCGAAAAACAAGCTGGTCAATTTATTTTTTAACAAATATGATCACTGAGGAAGACTGTAAGTTGAGAATAAGGTTGAGTATCTATAATGTAGTTTCACACCCTGCTCCACAGGGTATTAACATGGACTGTTTGGAGCCTTTGCATCTGAGTGTGGGACTCCCAAAGTAAGCAGAACTTCATGCCAGCCGGCTGATCTGAGATAAGTGACATGGCATAGTCCTTAATTGGTTTTCACTTTTTTTTCCAACAAATGCTCAGTTTTTTTTTTTGTTGTCATCTGCATACTGATCTGTCGCATTTGACTTTCACAATGCAGCTGTGGTGAAAATGGGTCGGAAACCAGCCCCCAGGTAAACTTGGTACCTTTGTGCAGCTTTTATCAGTTGACTAGCTGGCACCCGACAGACTGTCGCAGAAGGTGTCATGAGAAACGGTGTATGACACGGAGCCAATTAATCACAGTGCGGTGACGTTTGCTCAATTCATAACTAATGAATACAAATTTCATAGGAGAACTGACCTTTGTTCATTCAGCTGAGCCAGAAGCCTGTTGTTTCATTGATAGGTTGACCTAAATTCCAAATGCAAAGCATGGAACCTACTGGAACATTACATTTGTAGCTGTGCATTAAAGATTTACAGCATGTTTACTCAAGTGTAAATGGTCTAATTATTTTTGTTTTTATTATTTTAACATCTCAACAACAACCCAACAATTAGAAATCTAGTTAGATTTGGACACACAAAAGGCACTCTCACATATATACTGTGTATATATATATATATATATATACACACAGAATATATGTTCACATGAAATGATAAAAACAAAATCATAAATATATTAACAAACTTCGTTTTTCATTATTAATGGTTGATGTGAAGTATTCATGAATCCCTAGCTTTCTGGGGGTGGGGGGCAGGGATGTATGGGGGCTTTCATGGCTGTACACAGCCATCACACAGTAACCACATCGATCACATCGAGATCGCTGGTAAAAAGAAAAGGCCGGTGACATTCTCCCGGGACGCTGATGTGGCTGACTCAGGCCTCGCGGTGAAATGCGGCGTTTCAGCATTGCCAGGAAGGACCGCCAGCCAGCTGTGGGAAGCTTCCCTGAAGATGTGGGATGGGGGTTTTCCTCAAGGTCACAAACGGCACATTCTGGCAAATGACTCATTCTCTGTGAATTAGGCATTCTCTGTCTGGTGGCAGCTTGCATGATGGGAGGACGCCGCAATCACCAGAGCCGCCGTCTGCCTCCAAACCCTGATGGATGAGACTGAAGGGAGAATGACTGGTTGATTAAATGGGGGGTGGCCATGGAGAAATTGAGTTGCCTTCTCTCATCATGGCCTCAGAATGGGGGGGGTCGGGGGGGTCAGCGGTAACATGTCACGCAGCTTAGGAGCAGCAATAAATACAATGGACTTGCAGAATGAGACTATGCCTGGCAATGGGTTTGACAGAAATTATATATATATTTTAAATTATAATGTAATGGATCTGAGGGTGTGGGACTGCTTTGAAATGGGTACTTTACACCCAAGGGAAATTATGTCAGGCATAACACACACCAATCCAGATTGCGTTACCATGGAACCAAACTCTAGGCTCCCATCACTCCATAACATCTTCTTTTTGCCCATAAATTAGGAAAATTAACTGTAAACAAACTGTGCCAGAGATAACTGCAATTTTAAACGCTCAGACTGCTGAACACACATAGTATTTGTCCTTATGACACACAAAATGCTGAAGACGCATAAAAGCACAAAGAAATGTATCTTTTAGAAAAAAGAGAAATAAATTACAGGCAGACATCTTGGTGCATGGTAGCTCACCGCGAAGCACTATTGCTACTAGGCTAGGAGTCCGAGTCCCACCTCTGCTCTTTGTGTGTGCGTGGAGTTCGCATGTTCATGCCGTATCTCATGTGTGGGCTACCCCCTGCAGTCCAAAAGCTGATTAGTGTCCCTAAATTGCCTAAATTGCACACTATGCTGCCTTCAACATAGACCACGAACAGCGATTAAAAGAAGGGAGGGCATCTTATGACAAACTGTTATCTGGTTTATTTATGACAATTATTCATGTCAGAGCTAAATACCGAGGTAAAGTTAGTTTAATATTCAACATTCATTTGACATTTAAAATACAAACCTATTACGTGCTTCAATCTTTTCATTGTAAGATGTCAATCCAGCTGTGTATCATAGAGACTAATGTCCTTCACATGCCACAAGGCTTGTTTTTCAAATATCCCATATTATTCAAATATTGTGCATTTTTTATATAAAAATGAGGTATACATGCATATGAAGCTGTTATGCTTCCGCTCCATGTGACCTCATGATGTCAAACCAACTGTGCAAGATAGAGACTAATGTCCTTTGTGTGCCACAAGGCTCGTTTTTTAAATATTCCTCTTGACCATTATTTTAGAAATGAAAATTGCATAATGTTTATAATTTTTGTGTCCTTTTATGTTGAACAGTGGAAAGGTAAACAGTTCAACAGATCTTCAGCACGTTAATATTTTTAATGAACACTGGGAGGCATGTGTGTGTGTGTGTGGGTTTGCATAGATCACATTTGGGGACCAAAATGTCCTGAATGTGTGGTAAAACCTGAAACTTCCTTACTTTTGGGGACATTTTTTCGGGTTCCCATTTGGATAACCTTCATTTTATAAAAATCTGTGAATGCAAACAAAAAAAGTAAATTTGCCTAAAGTCTTGTATTTGGGTTGGTTACTTATGGCTAAGTTTAGGGCTGGGTTGGGGTTAAGGGTGTCGTGACTGGGATTAGGGTTTTTCCCATAGAAATGAATGGACAGATAATCCCCATTTAGATAGGTACACGGGTCTATGTGTGTATAATATATAATATATATATAAATGAAAAACTTGTCCAAGAGAATTTGAAAAACAAGCCTTGTGGCACATGAAAGACATTAGTCTCTGTGCTGCACAGCCGGACTGACATCATGAGGTCAGATGGTGAGGGATGGTTTAACCACATAATAAGTTTGTATTTTGAATGTCAGCTGAATGTTGAATATTCAACTAACTTTATCTCGATTACTTTTAGGGCTGCCCCCAAATAGTCGACTAAACGTTAGTCGATATGAAGAGGGCTTGGTCGAATACATTTTCATTAGT